>VZTT01046474.1:5046-76934 GCA_013400855.1 Buphagus erythrorhynchus | reverse complement strand
TTTGTGACACACACACACACACAACTGGTGACACACACACCTGATGTGTGACACACCAGATGTATGACACAGTTGGNTGTGACACACACACCTGATTTGTGACACACACACACACACAACTGGTGACACACACACCTGGTGGCACACCTGATCTGTGACACACACCCCGGATGTGTGACACACCTGATGCATGACACAGTTGATCTGTGAGACACCTGATGTGTGACACACACCTGATGTGTGCCACACACACCTGATCTGTGACACACACACCTGGTGACACACCTGATGTGTGACACACACTGGATGTGTGCCACACACCCCTGATCTGTGACACACACACCTGGTGGCACACCTGATCTGTGACACACACCCCAGATGTGTGACACCCCTGCTGTGTGACACACACACCTGATTTGTGACACACCTGATGTGTGACACAGTTGATCTGTGAGACACCTGATGTGTGACACACACCCCGGATGTGTGACACCCCGATGTGTGACACTCCCAATGTCAGTCCCTGCTGCATCACCTCACACAGGGAGTGGGGAACTCAGTTTCACTACAACAGTAGGACAAGTAACACACAAATACTACACAAAAAGGAACAAATTAACCTTTGTTCAAAGGCCTCTCTATTTTTACTCCTTTAGGGAGTGAAATGAATGCCAGATGTTTCTTTGCAACATCTTCATACTCTCAACTACAGAAAATATCTCCAAGACAAGATCAGATTGTTTTAGTAGTTATTACAAAGGCATCAAATCATATTTAACAGATTTATGAAATCTGGAGCCATCTATATATTACCATTCCCCCCATTAAACTTACTCCAGCCTAACCAATTAAGTGCACAGATTAAGATCACAGGTCTTTCCTCCTCAAACCTACCCATGGACTTTGTGGAATCTGGCTAAGCACTTCAAGGTGGGAGGTTTCCCCTTGGCCTCCTTAGTCATTAGAAAGTGTAACAAAAAAGAAGAAAATAAGGGCATCCTATTTTTTACTGTCACTACCAACTGATCATCCCTTCTGCAAATACAGACATTTTACAGAGTTCAGCTGTCAAAAGAGAGCTTGAGTGACCAACAAGCAATGATTTCCCCTTCAAAATCACAGTTCTGCCTCTTGATTTTCTACCATCTGCCAATGCTGGAACACCAATCCCTCATCAAGCAGGCCAGTCCTGCTGTTGTAAATGGCAGTGTCATTCCATCCACTCAGATATGATGGGAAAGAGAGACATTCAGTCTGCTAATGCAGAGAAAGGGGCTTTTTCCAGCTCCCAAGCTCAAGGCCATGTGCACAGTGCAAGGAGACCTTGTTTTAAGCCAATTACAAAGAAAGATTGCACTTTGAGAACTCTGAAATCATAACTCACTGAGGTTACACACCCATGTGTCACCTGCTCCTCTGAAACCATGTACCAGACCAGCAGCCTCACAAGAGAAACTCTGAGCGTGTGGAAGAGATTCCAACCAAATATTGGACTATTTAGGGTTATCAAGGCATTTCTTAGGAGGTGGTCTTTCATCACCACCTGATGCAAAGCTGCTGCTTCTGTATGCTGCTGTTGTGGTGTCAAGCTTTTATTTAAGCATACTATTTGCCTAATTTAAGGTGGTTTTCTGAAATTGGTTCTACATTGAGTAAGAACATGTACATGGAGTGTGGCAGAGCTCACACAGACCCAGCACCCAGCAGGAGTTACACCACATCTTCCTCAGGGAAAGTTCCCAGACCTCCTGTCAAGCTGCTGAGTGCTCTGGCCAGAATAACCCACTGCATGATCCAGTGAAAGTCCCTGCTGCCTCTTGACTTTCAGCTTCTTTGTATACAAGAACACTAAAATTACCACACACAACCAAATACATTTTGAAGTCAATGATCTTCAAGAGAAATGTTGTACTTAATGTGTATCTTAAAAAAAAGGATCTGTCCACACAACAGCCATATCTGATTGCAAACCAGACATTACAGCTTTGTGATTCTTTGGGCATTTAGTTAATTTTATCCACATTCCCACATCAACTATCTCAACAACAGGCAGAATCATCACTGGCCAAGGGAAGACTCAGATGTAAAACCAAGGGACTTGCCTGCACAGGCTGAATAATAGCACTGAATGTACAGGGTATGATATAACAATGCTAACTGGATTTCATCACCTCACTACAGCCTTCAACTCCCAGCAAACAAAGCAGATAGTTGGGCACTTCTCACAATTACTGTTAAGTATTGGCACAGCTGGTATGATATTTTCCCTGGTTAAATGAAGTATAAATGAAGATGCATTGGCTTCAGCAAATACTTTGCTTTCAGACAAAATTCATACGGGAGAATCTCAACATTCACACTACTTATGCTATCCTTTTATTTAATAACTGTTTTCATGAACTAACAGAAGTGATTTGGCAAGGTACAGTAGCTGGGCTGCTACTTTTAGCACTGTGCTTGAAAAGAGCAGCAAAATTTTCCTTTGCTCATGTAGGAATCCAATTTATTTTGCTGTGTTTGCCCAACTGAGTTGAAATCTTCAGGCATTTCACTGTAACAGGACCACATGTGAAGCCCTCCACCATTCCCTACACCCTCCCTTTATCCCAGGGATAAGCACAGCAAAGCAGACAAGCAAGCCCAGCATGAAATGGCCAGTGGATGCTCTATGGTGAGCTTGCTGAAATCCCTGCAGCAGCTGGGGGATCCTGGATGCAAATGGGGCTCTCTGTGCTGCTAAGACTCAAAAGCCTTCACTGAAAACATCTGCCAGCCCCTCTGCTTGCTGGTGGCCACACTTGCCTCTTCCAGCTGCAGAACCACTGAATTCCCATTCACATCCTGGTGCACTCAAATGCAGCCCTCCTGGCTATCCCATGCTGTTTCCTGATTAATTCTGGCACCCTGAGTGAGCTTGCTCACTTCCAAAGGGCAGCCACTGCAAATACAAGGCAATCCAACTAAATAAAAACTGGGAAAGGCAACAACATCTGCATGAGTCTCAGTTAAATCACCAGTGGTAGACCTGCAGCAATTCAAGCATCACATTAACCAAAGAAATATATAAAAGAATCTTTTTTCAATGGTTTTCTATTAATAGTTCCAAACCATATCAGTGCAACTAGAAATAGAGAAGAGACCAAGGAAGTAATCTTGACACAGCACAGCAGTACAGAAGAGTTGAATGTCAAATTTAATAGCTTCAGAAATAACAAGTTAGAGGTGTGATGGAATTCCAGACAGCTTCTGAAGCAAGGAATTTCTCTTCTAAACCAAATCATGACTAGGGGAATGTTCTGGGATTTTAATCCTCAACTTGGAATATTTTCTTAGAAGTACACACGGATAAAGCCAAAAATGAAACTTAATATTTGCATGTTATCAGATACTTTTCTATTAGTATTTTTTACTTGAGCTATTAAAAAGCGACTGCAATTGATTTCTAAAAGAAATATTTGAACTGAAGGGATATTTGTCATGGTAAGGATTTTTGTTCCACCATCCCAAACTGTTTCAATTAAAACCTGTCTCTTGTTCTGTTATGTCAGCTGTATCATACCTGGACTTTTGTATCTAAATCTTAGAGCTATTTCTATGGTTGGCTTCACTAACTGGAAAGGACTAATACAAAGCATTTTGCTATTACTGCAGGTTCAGGTATGAATGATTTTCTGCACACTGAAGAGCAGCTGCTTCTACCTGAACAGTGGAACTGCTCAGAAACATCTTGGCATGGGACTGAGCCTGCCTGGGTCAGCACCACAGCCTGGACCACCTGGAGAGATGGGAGGAGATTTGGGGGAAGCAGTGCCAGGGCTCCTTCGGGCTGGAAGGGTGAGAATTAGCTGTCGTTACTGGCTGAAAACATTTAAATTACCTTGGGAACGGTTAAATGCCTCTATAATTGATGGATGAAACCTGTTTCTCCCAAGGCAAGGGGCATTTGCACCTCTGGCCTGTAATTGCATTGATGTTTCCTTCTGGAGGAACTGAGCCTGTTACTGACATCAGCAATCACACAAAAGCAGTTAACTGAGGAATTCCTAAACTCAAAAAGGAAAAAAAAAAGAAGGCTTGAAAAGTACCTGATTAGACGAGACAGGTTTCCTATTAAGTGAATCCACACAGTATGAGCAGTCACGAAGTAAATTAAGTCACAAGTAAAGTAAGTAATGTAAAGTAAAATATTTAAACATTTAGTTAAAAATTGGCAAAGTTATTCTAAGCCATTTCACATCCACAAAAGACTGTAATCATGACCAAGGGCAGACTCTCCTAGCATACCTGAACGTGGTATTTCCTGGAATAACATTAGAGAGGACTGGTCCCAGCATCATGTGAGCAAACTGCAAATGCCACTCAGCCCAAGCTGCTGTTAAATGCTCAGTGCTGCTTCTTCGGGGGTCCCCGTTACAGAAGATTACATTTAATTCAAACCGAGCAACTTGTAAAAGGTAACATCATGATTGTTCATCCATAAGGTAAACACAGAATCGAGGTATGAAGCTGAAAGGAACAAGGGACTTCTCTTCTGAGCAGCTGACTCGGGGCTTACTTGAAAACTTTGGGGTCTTTTCCCAATTTACTTCCTTTAAACACAAACCATATTTTTATTGAACACATGTGCTACTCCATTCTTCACTGGAGTCTCTAAATATTATCTTAATAAAAGCAATAGAACTAAACCCAAATATGATTTTTGTATTGCTTCTGAAATATATAACAAATCATCTGAAGTATGAAGAGCTGCAAATTACAGGATTATCTGGGATTTAAGTGTATACAATTTACATTCTGACAGATTACAGTGAATCAGCATTACAAAGATCACATGTCCTAAGCAGTTTTTTTAAACATTTCTTTTATCTCAGCATTAGTATGTCAGCTATATGTTTTAGAAACAAAGTTAATCCATCAACAGTTAAATATTGTTGGGATTTCAGTGCTTGTCTGTTGCCTATTCATTAAATCCCATCCTTCCTTCTTCTTTGGGATTACAAAGTTTCTCTGAATTGTTTTTGTCCCATGGTATCCTGACTGAAACTAAACACAAACAACATTAAGTGTAAGTCCAGGCTACAGCAGGCTCAGCCACACTCCACCACATCAGGCTTCCTGCACCCCCTGCTCCAGTGTCAGCATTACAAACCAAGATTTACACAAAGGCAACTGCAAGGGACAGTGGCCTGAGGAGAAAAAAGACGTTGAGACATTCACTCTGACAGGTGGGTAATAGGAGATAAAAAACGTCTTCAGTGAAATAAAGTACCTCAAAGTCAAACATGTTGCTCTACCAGGGAGTCCAGCAGGAAGGATTGAGGAGGAGCAGCAATATTCTGCAGGATAACGTCAGAGGGTGTCTGGTCACCTCTCTGTACCCCCAACAACTCCCAGGCTGGTTTTTCCAGGAACAGCAAGGCTGCAGCACACCCACAAGAGCCCTCAGATCCCACAGGGACACTGGGGAAGGGATGGGATCAGCCTCCCCACACCAAATCCAGAGATGCTGCGAGGGCTGGGGGGTGTCTGTCAATACCTGGAATGAGGGAGAGAAGCCAATTGCCTGGAAATGCAGGCTGGAGAACTGTCAGGCAAAAGAGAATCATCTGCATGGGGCAATTCCAGGTCCTACATACTTTTGGTCTGACAAATCCTAGCTTAGACACTGTTTTATGTCCTGTGGATTAGTAAATCAGACAAATGCTTGTCCTATGACAATGAGATCAAGTTTTGTTATCTCTAAATATTCTCCAGTCAGCCTGAAATAACATGCACAGGGGTTGTGTCCCCTTTAACGTGCACATTTACTCTGTGAAAGATGGGTTGATGGCAAAAACTTATCTAGACCATCCTAGGAATACTGCTGAAAGGTGTTTAACTCCAGTGCTAGGATTAGAACATCCCTCAGAGCCAGGACATGAATGTCATGTAGAAGCTGCCTGGCCCAAACCACAGGAATTACACTCTGTGCTTAAAGGAGGAATTAAAAGAAAAGAATGGTGCTATCAGGTAACTGACACACTCATCATCCAGTCAAAAGCAGATGCTACCTCCTTTCTTAGATGCAAAGGCCTGAAAGAAGGGTAAAAAACCAAAATATTTTTCCCTATGAGTCTAGTAGTGACAGAATTCCTGCATGCACATCATGATTTTATTATTAGCTACAGCTCAACTGCAGCATCAACCCTTCATGTCTCTACCTGGTTCTTCATGACAGTGTGGAACTAAATACCAGATTTTACTCACTGTCTACTTCCATTTTTGTACTATTCTCCCACCAATTTAACAAGTTAAAAAGCAAGACAGAGCAGGCTGAGCTGGTCACAAAACAATTATGCTCTGAAACCACAGCAGAGGAAAATGTCTAACCTAGACAAAGATAAGTGTCATTAAAGCAGCACAAAGAGCTGTTTTACCACTTTGAGTCAGCTTGTGACTCTTAAAGCACAGAAATTTGTCTGACAAATATAGAATACATACAAATATAGAATACATGCTCTCAAATGACTAGCTAATTTGGCCAGCTAAATAGAGATAACACTCAACAGCTGAATTCATGCACATGCCAAATCTTCTAAGAGTGGCACCCACTGCAGAAGTGGCTGTGCACTGGAAAAAACATTAAACCACTGTCATATCTAAGAGCCCACTGACAAAGCAGCTTGTGAAATCCAGTGCTTCGAGGCTTGAAATAACTTTTATATGAAACTGAAACATTCTAAATCAAACAAGTGTTGGGGTTTCTTGGTGGAGAGGTAGTGGCTATTTTGGGTTTTGTTTGTTTGTTTTTAAATGAGCCTACATTTCTATTCAAGTACTTCACACATTTCTCATTCTTTAAAGGTAAAACTACTTATACTCACGGTATATTTGCTTAAGAGTAACAAGCACTTGATTTTGGAAAGATCACCAGAGTCAACTGCAACAATGGGGAGACAAAGTTTGGAAGGGGCTCAGCCTTACTACTACCTGGAGTTCTTTAAATAGTTTTCTTGTTCCTACAGTCCCTTTCCTGGGGCAAGCAGGGGGTGGAATTTCTCATGCTACTGAAGTCTTTCATTATTGATAACTTTAGGGGAAGGGTTCCTTTCCGCTCCACTTGGTGCCCAACCCTATTTCACAGCACCTCAGCCTCCCCCAGCACAATCCCCTCGCAGCCACCCTGGGTACACAAAGCCTGCAAGAACTGGTTGGGGCAGGGCACTGCAAGTCCTGTGTGATGTCTTGCCCTGTAAATCTGAATCCCTGTCAGGGTTTAAACCTGTGAAATGCAGCGGGAATTTGAACAATGATTCAGTTATGGGAGCAGGTGCTTGTTCAACTTGCTGAATGTTCATCCTGCTGTTAACAGCTTACACATTTATACTACAGTGCATGAAACAGGCAAGTCCTAGAAAGAGTATAAGGTGTTAACAACCACTACAAAATATTTCTGTAAGGGTACATTTCCTCCATTTCCCATCAACATAAATTCTGACAACAAAACCCAATATTAATCCATGCATTCATTCATCTTCAGCATCTGCTTTTAATTTACACATTAATAGAAGGCTACATTTCATTATTAAGTTTTTCTTATTAGTGATTGAATCAATATTTCTGCCCCTTTGGTAGTGTCAGTTCATTAGCCTCCTGAAGCTGATTAAGTTTATTCTGCTGCTTCAAAAGGAGCCCATATTCTATTTACACAAACAAACAAACAACACAGAACACGCTGCTTCACAGACACTTCATGGCACATCTGCATCTCCTTAAGTGGAATCACTTCTTCATTAGCAGCAGCTCCCCTCTCACAGGCTGAGCCAAGGCTAATCCACAAGGAACCACACCAGCCTGGTGGGTACTCAGCACACTCATGTAACCAAAGACCATTTAATTAATTGGCAAAACCACACAATGCCCATGGCAATGCAATGGTTCACATTCTGTCACCCCAAATTATTTTTTCTACCCCTTTACTGAAATGAACTCTACACTTACGACTGTTGGTTCAAATTCTCCATAGTTACAAAGTCTTTGGTAACATCAAACACCACAAGCTGTGGAGCAAATCCCTAAGAGCAGCACTTAACAGCGTTCACTGTATTGTCAAGAGCCAGTGCAGACACATTTCTGCAGCCAGAAAGCAGCTGCTCACTAGGGGCACACAGAGCTGTGCTGACATGTTTCATAGACCCAGGAAATTTTTAGGCTACCCTTAAAATTGCTCTGCAGTTCTAGGAGTTAGGGAAGAAGCTGAAATACAAATTCACAATGTTGGGAACAGTTGAGTACCTGATCCCTTTGGAAATTATTTGCAGCAGTTAGATATACTGTCCCTTTCCCTGCCACAGATCAGAGCTCTGACAGCACAAATTATCATGTGAGCACTCCATAATCCCTTCCACTGCACAGACACTGGGTTTGGCCCAGTCCTCCTCACTGGCTGACTTTTCACAGTAGGGAACACACACACACAAAGTGCTGCCCCTGCCCAGCCTGATATGAAAAACAAAACTTGAAATATCTTAATCAGGATGGCTGAATTCTGGGGGGGGAACTGCATTGGAAGGGCAGGACCAACAGTTGGCATGCAGCCTTTTTTTTCCTTTCATCACAAGGTCTGCTATCAGAATGTCCCAGAGAAAGCAATCACAGGCACACTGCAATGCATTTGGGAACACATGTACCACTGAGTATTATACTGAGATTATTCACTCATCTCTTGCAAGACAAATTCTCACCTGGCATTCCATTTTCAGGATTTCTGAGGGTTTGGTCTGGTGGGTTTTGGTTTGGGTATTTTTGTTGCTGTTTTTCTTTAAAAGAATGTTCATAGCTCTCTGAATGAAAGTTTAGCTGAATTAATGCAGTTATCAAGCAAATAGTGAGTGCAAATGATGAACAATATTCTTTGGTAACTTTGAAAACTGAGAAATATGTGAAAGGCAGTTTATACAAACAACAGCTTTTGTAGCTGCATAAAGGGAGGCAAACAGCTGACAAAAGTACATCACTTCTCTGCTTTCAAATAATTTCTTTTGACAGTGTCATAGCAGAGCACATACATTAGTGATTTCTCATTTGTATCAGCCTCACTGGTGGAGAATCCAAGTTAATTTCCCAACTAAAGCAAACCACATGTGTGTTTTACCACTTCCTGGCTTTTAGAAAAGCCCAAGTCCACCTCTGATTCCCAGCTTATGAACCAGCTTCACTGTTTCCTTTGGAAGATGACAGAAATCCACTAATGATGTTAATGACTACAGAGTTTTCAAAATTGAGACAATTACTTCTTTCAGTCTCTAAACAGGTAATCAGTTGTGACCAACTTTTCTCAATTTGCTAACAATCAGAAAGTCTTAACTAAACATTTAAAAGCATAAGGACTTCATTTAAAAGTTTAAGTAGAATCAGTATAAAACTTAAATGACACCATCTGTTCTTAGCAGACCACATTCTTTAAGTGTTGGAAGTAGAACAGGGCCATATAGCTCATCAAAAAATAGCAAACTGCATGCTAAAATTAAGACATTTTCTTGAGATTCAACTTTAGAAATATTCTGAGGCACCTCCTTAATTATTATCTACTAGCAAAGGGCAACATGTTCATTCATTTAGGGTTTATTACATAAACCACTGAAGGGCATAGGAAAAAAATCCCACTGGGATTATAGAGTGAGAAAAAGAACTATAAAAATTATGTACAGTAATAAGAAAACATGCTTTAATTTGTTCTGTAAAATCAGAAAATGTGTACAAGGATTTAAGTGTATGAAAATATAGGCAGTGTTTTAATAAGCTACAGAAAAAAGAAACAGTAAAACTAAGTTTTACTCTGAAAGTCAGCATTATTAAATTGGTAACTTGAACGTAATTGTCTTCAAGTTGCAGAAAAAATAAGCATTTTCTTAAAAAATATTGAACAGCTGACATTATCCTTCATGTTGCTGCAACAAGGGGCAAAGGAGTTTTTCACAAAATGGAGGCACATTACAGCATCAACCATAGGAAGATGGATACACTAAAAATGAAAGTTGGGCACGTCTGAACTACAACTGCAATACAAAAACATGTGGTGTGTTCTATAACATTAAATTTGGTGTTTTGAAAAATAGCCCTGTAGAAACCACAGCACAAATAAACTGCAGCCTGTGTCCCACATGAGGAGTCAGGAACTTGCCCTCCCCCTCTGTGATGGTGGAAACTCACGGGCACACACCACAAACCATTCTGCTTCTACCCATGAAGGTTTCACTCAAACTGAGATGGAAGTTTAAGTTCTAGCTCCAGCTCCAGCCTTGTTTGCTCTCTGGTCAGACCAACCCTTCCACTATCCAGAGCACTTGCAATAGAATATCTGAATCCCTTTTCCTTGAAGTATTTATTTTCTTATTTACTAACTTAGTTGGAGCATGGTTTGGGGGGGGAAATCCCAAGCATTCTCTGCTAGAAGTTTGTTAGAAAGGCTGCCAAGGAGGGAAGTAAAACCTGTCCTCCCTCACCTGAAATCATCCCAGTCAATACCTGAACTCCAGGAGAACGTGGAGCCCATGAGAACTAGCAATGTCTTTCTCAAAAACACAACCCCCTGTGCTATCCTTTTGGTGCTCCAGTGAGACTTTCTGAACAAAGTAAACCCTGTAAATCACAGTTTAGAAGGCAGGGGTGAGCAGGGTGAAGGTCCAACACTCCCACTGGAGCACCAAAGCATTCCAGGGTAGTTTGGGGTGACAGAAGGGGCAAGGAGCTGCAGGTGCAGCCCAATTCTGGCAGCTCAGGAGACAAGACACTTTATAAACCTTTGCTCCCACTCTGTCATCTGCACAATTTGTACAAAAGCATTTCCAGTACAATGAAAGGATCCACACCACATCCCAGTTACAGCAACTGTTCTTTCTGCATAAATGGAAAATGACCTGCAGACATGTTTGCAACCTAGAAGTGGCTTGGTTTAGATTTATGAACCTGCCTTACCCCACCACAGCACTGCTGCACTCACACGTATAAAGCTGTCCAAGAGCACAAAGACACAAAGTAAATTAATAGTACAAATGTTTGTGCTATAAATGTGTATTTAATATTACAGTTTTAACACAGACTCAGCCACATCATAGTCTGCAAAGCTTTGAGTTTTTCCAAGTTAAGCCTTCTGAGTTTTCACTGTATGCTCATGCTGGAAAACCTCCCATACCAAAATTATGGAGAACACAAAATAGACTTGAATCTATTTTAAGTCACTGTCACATCTACAGACATAAAGAAAGAACCCCACACTTAAAATGCATCAAGCCCAGCACTGAATACCCTCATAGCCTCAATATCCTAATGACCAGCACACCATATCCACCTAACAGCACTGTCTGGAGGCACATCAGGGAACAGGCATAACAAGCATCAAAGCCCCACCCAACCAGATCTTGAGACTACAAAATGTCAGGAGGAAAGTATTCTCAGAAAATCTGCAGACTCCACAGCCTCAGTGGCAATGTGCTCCAGCCCCCAGAGCAAGGCTGCATTTCCACACACACAAAAAGAGCAGGGACAGGCAGGGGAGCCCTGGGAACAGCTCCTCCATGACTGAGATCCCCCTTTCCTGCTCTCACCACTGGTCTAAGAAGCATCAGTTCACTCCCCACACCAACAAACACCTTCCTGCAACCTCAAACTTGTCTTTTCCACTGGACAGGAAAGCAGTCTCTGCTTAGTTACTCTGTTTTCTACACAACAGGATAATCCATTACTAGCTCTTAGTAACCATCATACCAAGAAAAAACATTACCTGTTCCACTTCTGAAATACTTTTGATTTATCTTTAGTCCACTATGTAAAAATGAAGTCATTTAACCTCTGCCTGATTTGTCAGTACCCTACAGGCTTTGGGACTGAAATTCCATCAGGTAGTTTTGTTTGTTGGTTTCCATTCCAGTAAATCTGAAGATATCAATTGCTATTGAAGAATATTATATTCTTATTCAGAAGAGGACAAGAAGCATTTCACACTCATGTCATTTTCAATGCTGGTACACTTACATTCTTTATAGATGACATTATTGATTTTCCCATTTGTTTTATAGAAACAAAGACATTTACGTTACCATCACTTCATTTCTAAAAAGGTATAAATGAGACACAAGTGAGATGCATTGCCTGGAAACTGCTAATATGAGAAACAAAATATGCTGAAATACCTGAATACAATTATTTAGCTATGATTGTAATTAGCTGCATTTAAATCATAGTAATGAACTAATGGAGTAGTTCTCTTGCAGAGGAAGTCAAAGGAAATCCATTACAAAGCTAATTAAACAACAGTCTTTAAGAATAATGGTTTTTCTCCCTATTAGGTCACACAAAGTAGTGAACAGTGTGCTTGGAACATTTCTGCCAGCAAGGCTGGGAAGCACCACTCCCCTGTGCCTGTACATCCACAATAAATTTTGCTTTAAGAGAACCTTTTACTTCAGCAAGAGACAGGAAAAAAAAACTGTTTTATTTTCTGTGTGGACAGAATAAAACTAGGAGGGGTGTAATGATTAAAAAGACAAAGCCCAAAGCACAGGGTCAGTCAGGCAGGAGCCAGCCCTGCCCCTGCCCCTGCAGGGCTGCTCTTCCCCCAGCCCCAGTGGCCCCCTCACACCACTCTGCCAGCCTCAAGGAAAACTTCAGGAAAGAAAACAACCTCCAGTTGTTCATAATTTAACCATATTAACTTTACTGAAGCCTATAATGAATTGTTTTAGTAATGACTTGTAATTGACCCAACAGATAAAGATTTATGGAAGATTCAACAAGGGAACTAGAAGCAAATATCTGAGCAAAATTCCACTGCCATTTCTTTGGATGGGGGTGGGGGAAAGAAGAAGAAAAAAAGGAAAAGATGCCTAGAAGGGAAACACAGCTCCTCACACATTGGTTACAGCAAGGAGCAGAATGATGAATGACTGTGCTGTGCTGAACGGGCACATGACAAGAATATATTGTTCTCACCTGTGGACCTCTACTTTTCTCGGATTTTAATGAATCATGGTCCTTTCAGTTCACTTGCAAGTCTCAGCTCTTTACTCTCTGCACAAGACTAACATTTCTGTTCCCAGCATTGGTAGAACTGCTGTTGACTGAGGAATTTATGACTCAGCCCAGCTGACAGCATGCTGGAAACAGAAGAGATTTAGTCTGTCTTTCTCTACATTCCCAACAACATCTCATTTTTACTCAGGAAATATTCATCATTTTGTAAAATGTTCCCCCTGTTCCTTTAGCTGCAGCATGGCCAAAGAGTCAAAGAATAAAACTGTGCTACACATATAAAAATACACACTTACTGAGATATTTTATTTAAAACTTTTATTATAATCATAGTCACAGCAGGCAAAGTAAGTTCAGTGCACCATCACCAATGCAAAAATTCAATTTCAGGGTGCAATAAACATTTTAAACTGAGTTTAGCAGACACTTCTTTCTGCATCTGTCCAAGTCCTGACATCTAATGGGGATTGTTAACGTTTCACCATCCCATTGCACTTGATAAATAAGCAACTGCCAACCCTAAAAACTACCCAGAGGTGTTTAACCATCCTCCAAGGTTAATTAAAGACAAAGATTAAAGGGTGTAAAGCAAAATTTGGTTTTTTTTCCAAGCTTTTCCTCAGTTTCTAATAAAAGAACATGGCAACTACTTGTATCTTGATGCAACAAAACCATCAAGTTTTTATTTTCAAACTCTGTGCAGAGGTGTACAGTCAATTCTGTGCTTTTCCCAGAAGCCAAACCTTGCTTCCAGGCAAATCCCTGGAAATTTTCCAGTAGAAAAGCTGCAGCTTTGCAGCCATTTGAAGCATTTCAAATTTGGTATTTGTTGCTAGTGGTCACCATTTTCATCACAGCAAGGGCAGAGACTGCAGGTAAGGCTGGTGTAAGCCAAAGAGATGCTCTACACTGAGCTACTGAGGGAAGAAAAGTAAATAATGACACAGGAACAATTATAACTGCCAACTTTTTGCTCTTGACCACACAGTTAAACACCAGCAAATCTGTAAACAAGGTAAGTTTTCTGAATCCCAGTGCAGAGCCTTGTACTGATTAAAGTGGCTTCCTTCTTTGTATTTTAAGACTCATGACTAAAATAAGACTTTAGTTGATAATGGAAGGTGTAAGTACAATTTCCTGGTGGAAGCCTGGCATTTTTCATGATAAAACACTGCTTTTATAAGGTTAAAACTTCATTAAAGCTAAAATTTTAGGTTCAGACTCTAGAAATTAGGTTCTAGACAAAAAGTTAAAAATCAGACTGAAAAATCTTAAGTTTTAGAACAGACACAGTACATCCAATTATGATGCAGGTGCTAATGTGCAACTCGAAATAATTCTTAGAATATTTTTACTTTTTGAGTACGAAACAGAGGTTAAGTCACCAAATGAGTCATCCTTCCTCTCATCTGGAAACAACACAGTCACTTAATTAAAAGTGTGTGTGGTGGTGGGGGGTCCCCAAGCATTATACTCGTAGTTTTATGGGTTTATATTTTAAAGCTAAAGCCATTTGTTTAATTCTAACTGAGGTTTTGGGGGCAGGGAGAGGGGGGATGCAGTAGAAAGGCCAAGCTCTCAGTAATGGTAATGTTCAAATACTGACATCACTTAGAAAAGGAGATTTCCAAAAACTTTACAGACAACTAAAACTACTCACAGTCTAAACTCCCTTTGCACTGGCAATGCCAGCTGATCCCTCACCCAGTAGCCTTGATTTCAATGCCTACCCCTCAGCTAATATCAATAAATCCTCAGGGAAAACCTACATGGAGCAGCTTTCAAGTCACAGGCCACTCATACAAAATGTATGTGCTCACACACTATGGATTCTCAGGAGATAACAATGATCAGTATCAGATAATTCTTCTAAATAAATGCTGTTCTTATATTATACTTTATTTTTATACCCCAAAGGCCCTAACTCAACATCACAGAGGGTAACAGTGCTAACAGCCTTGCATCTTCCAGTAGAAAAATGGGACAAAAAATCCTAGAGCACAGGCAAGTGAAAGAAAATCTTTGGCTAAACATACCTGGAAAGAAAAGGAATACATATGATGGTTAAAAACCTTTTCCACAAAAGACTTTCCACAAAAGTGTGCTTGCACTAGTCATGGCCTAGTTTCCCATCAATCATCCTAATAACTCATAATTGACTTTCTCTTGAACCATAAATCCAGAATGGCTCTTTGGTTCCAAAGCCCTGTAACAAAATCTGACAATCCTCCTTTCTGATTTTTCATTTTTAAATAATATTTACAAACACTTCTACCTACCTTAGCTTAAAAACTGATGGATTTTGAATTCAAACCATACTAAATATTTGCCTGTCACCAAAATAATGCCACACAAAGACTTTATATGTCAGTTCACACATTAAATGTATAATGTATTTTTATGCTGCTACTGACCCCTTAAATCAATAATCTAAATTTAAGTCGACTGGAATCACTGCTTTGTCTGTTTGACACTTCTGGCATCTGGAATAGCTTTAGCAATTGCAAAATAAACCACAGGGCAAAAACTATCAGAAGCAAGACCATGCTCAAGATGAATACATCACTTAAACACATTTAAAGGCAGGATCAGGTATCAGATTTTTTTATTAACTGAGATTTATCTCCCTTTTTCTTTCCAGCATACTTGCAGCAGCACATAACACTACTTTGATTCAAATCAGACAGTCTGATAATTCCAAGGCAGTGTTTTTAATTCCTCTTACATAATTAAATTCCAAAAACTGAAACAGAATTATATATTCAATTTTCCATGTCCTAGAATTTCTTAGCACTCCTATGCACCAAAAGGAAATGTGACAGGATATCACTCACTGCTTCCATTGAAAAATTTCTTACAGAACGAGGAAACTCAAAATTACTGTGTTCTTAATTAATCTTAAAATGGGATAAGACTTTAGAATTAAAAGTTAACTTTTGAAAATACTGATCTCACTCTGAAATAAAGCTCATGTGATCACACAGCCACCTACAACAGTTATCACACTTCCAACTTATAAAATGCTTTAAAACATAGCAAAGCTTTTCCCACTCTGACCAACCAGCACCTCAGTCCTGTACATCAACTCAATTCTGTCAGCAGCCTAAATCCTCCACAACATCACTCAAACTGGCCTGTGCCATAGTCCAGTCACTGTCACCAGTAAAGCTAATGAAGCTGGCCACAGGAGCAATCCCAAAAAGCCTCATCCACAGCCAGGAACTCACCCATGCATGCCTTATTTTTCCTAATACAAAGCCATTCCAGAGCTTTCCCAGATATTTAACCACTGAAGCAACTGACTGCACTTTTACTGCAGAATGGTGCTATTTAGGAAAAAAAATAAAAGAAAAAAAAGAAAAAAATTAAATATTTAAAAATTACATCTATCTATCAATCTGGTATTTCAAGTGAATTTTTTTGAGAACAGTCTCAAAAGTAATTATATATGCCTTCCTAGCATAACTTGGAAACACTTCTTTATACTCAACCTCATAAAACTCTTTTCATGTTACTAAACCTGAATAACTGCTCTGTTCTGAAACCACAGGGTTACAGCTCACTACAAAGCATTTCAGAAACTGAATGGTATGAACTTAAAAATATCCTGACCTTTGCATTCTGTTGAGTTGAAAAATTAGTGCTTTTCTTTTGGACCTCTCCACGTTACACAGAGTGTTGAGAGGGCCAATGCTTTGGTCTGGTTAATCAAAAGGTGAGCAGTACCTTATCTGGGACTGCAATCTCTCCTTTTTCCAGTTCCACCAGACCAAAGCCATAGCTCCAAAGCACATTCCCACTCCAACATGTGCAAATGAAGGATTATTTCTCTGCTATCCCCACATGTGCCTGACAAGGGGCTGTGTTTGTTTCCTTGTGGGTTTTTCTATCAGGTGGAGGGGAGAACTGGGAGCAGGCAGCAGAACCCATGGTCACTTGTGTCACTGTTCTTGGCACGTTCTGGTTCAGCTGGAACCTTCTGGGGAAAGCACTGAGCCTTCTGCAGGCAAAGATGGCACAGCAAGGCATGAACCTGGATCTGGACACGACAGAAATCTTGAAAACACCACCTAAATCCTTCCCAACTGAAAATGTTTTACTTCATAAAGTGAAAATGTTCTATTAGAGCTGATGAAGAGCAAAGGTTTAAGGACAAGAACAAGCTACGTGACATTTGTGGAAAGGCAGGAGGTCACTGACACAACTGCTGAAGAAAAAGATCCACTCAGCCAAGAATGAGTAGTGACAGGAGGAAAATGCCTTGGTCTCAAATGGAGCTCTGGGAGTAAGATTCCAAGGTTTACCACTGGTTATACCAGTGAATTTTTGTGTGACCTTTATGACATTTAAGTGCAAGTACTCAGTTCTCCTGACAGATTGCCAAAAAGAGTAGTTTGAAAAGAGTAGAGGGTCACTCTGTAGGTATGAAATCTGGGCTGCTGTTTTCACTTCTAGAAACTGAAGGACATTTGCCTCAAATATTTTGTCTTTTACTCTTGGAAACACCACTGCAGTAAAGGATAACTTGTTACGTTTGCTGCAACTACTTAGATGTCTCAATGAAGTTACTAAACACGCTCCTTAAATATCAAAAGTAACCATGAATTAAAACAAAATTTTTAAACATCTGCTTTTAACGGTGAACCTGGATAATATTTGCTGTGCTCAGCTTCAGAGGGAGGCTTGTGTCATGGTGAAGCATTGGTGATGTGATGACAATGCCACCCTTGCTAACCTGTGACACAGAACAGGAAGGTTTCACATTTGTTACCAACACAGGGCAGAGCAGGTTAGGATGTCACAGAGCAGGGGACAGCCAGGATGGCATCACCCAGGGCCATCACCCAGACCCAGGTGAGCTGGGACACAAGGGCCACCAGCCCTTTCTGGAGAAAAACAGGCTGAGCTTTACAGGCTGCAGGAGCTGCTTATGGACAGGCTGCACATCGTAAATTCTTTCACCCTTATGGAAATTCCTAGTGCTGTGTGGCCCAGAGAACGAACATGATCCCCTTTCAAAGGCCCTTCTTCAGAGTTTCCAACTCTGGCTTTTTCCTACCATCTCTCCCTGCTTTCCTGAGCAGAGCTCTGCAGAGCTGCAGGATGGGGATGGGGGTAAAAGGGAAGGAGCTCTCCCAGAGCCAGGCATTCCATACATTGCTGGGGTAATGGTGCTGAAGTTTGTGTTTGGGTTTAATTCCCTTCCGCCCCATTTAAAATATCAGTTCTTTGCTATATTCCTGCCGAAAACTTGCAATGTTTCATTGTCAATTCCCTCAACTCCCATTTCTCTGAGCACCAAAGGGAAAAACCCTAACAGGCTGGGTTTAGTCACAGCTTTAACATTTTGTGAATTCCTTCAGCTGTGTAATGCAAACCTAATATTTTATAAACAGCTTGGGAGAGGGTTCTCAAGTAGTAAAAACCACTGAGTGAATTTAGATTTCTTTCTGCCCTCCCACCACCATTTTCTTCTTGTTCTCTCTGTTAGGAGGGTCATTTAAAAGACCTGTTGGTCCATTATTACCTTCAGACCCCATTTGTGCAGCAGAGATGATGCCAAAGTGCTTTAAAGAACAAAACCCCAGAGCAGATGAGGAACATTGAGCCTCAAATGGAGGCCCCAGCTCTGTGTCCCACAAACCCTGTGCCCGATTTCAACATGTTAAACAGCTGATATTTTGAAAACTAAGATGCTGCTTGACTTAATCTCTGTGTTCTGATTCTTTTTTTTTTCCTTCTAAAACAATCTTCTTATGCCCAAAGCAAGGTTGAGGATGTTATATTAGTTCCTCTGAAGACTTAGTAATAGGCTTTGAAAATCTTGGGTGTTAAAAATTTATTCCTTTCTGTGGGGTTTGTGATCCCTGGTAAGAAACAGCATCTTTGTCCTCCGTTCATAAATACAAAAGTTAGATTGCACTAACAAGCTGTGTCTGAAATATTACAAAGGAATTGTATCAGAAATCATGTACTAACCAAACAAAAACCTAAATAACCCTAAACCTTCATCTGATGTTCATCACCATCTCAAAAGAATAAAATTGTATTAAAAAAAACACCAAAAAGTTTAAGCTTTCAAAACACCACTGCTCTAATAAAGGAGTTTTCTTACTTAGATCTTTGAAAATACAAATTTTAAATTAAGTCTGCTGATTTTTTTCAACTAATATATTCAAATGCCACAGATGATACCTCTGAACTGTTATTAATTTGACCCATATACTGAAACACAATAAAACCCAAAGATGTGTTTCCCTTCAGGTTAATTACTGTTTGCCACTAAATTGCTTTTGAACTGAAAAAGTGCTCAGAGGTTAAAAAAGGCATTAGAAGGTCACACTTTGCCTTGAAGTTAAAAAGAAAACAAAAAATAACCCCCCACTCACTGTGCTATGAAATTCTCTCACTCCACCCCAGACACTAGACAGTTATCTCAGCCAGCCAGTGAGAAAATGGATATTTTCTGGTGGATCAAGGTGCACAAAACATTTCACAGGGTTCAATCTTCACCCTGCTCATGTCCCTGTCATCTGCTGGATGCAGCCTGTGCCCCCTTCTCACAGGGACAGTGCTGAGGGTATTTGCAGCCACCACCACCCACTTGCTCCTTTTCTGACACAAAAATTCTCCAGCTCTGTGCTGACTTGCTAATTGCCACAGGGCAACGGCTGGCAAAGGTTTTACACTCCAACCACAAAGAATTTCAGGCCGTATTCAAACAACAGAGGGTCAGCCAGGTGCTGTCCCATACAAGAAAACAATTTTCTGGTTCTGAACTTTACCTTCTGCTCTTAAGTCCTCCCCAGGGATATTTTTTCTTTTTTGACTCGTTAAAAAACCACCAATAGGAGGCAGAGAAAAGAATACAAGCCAATAGAGCCATGTTAAAACAATGAGATTATTCTTATCAATACACAATAAACGTAAGCCAGGAAACCATAAATTCTTAATAAAAGTTTACTATGTACCCTCAAATTCTTTTACAAAGTCAGCAAGAAACATGTATTAATCTATAAAGACTTATTTTCCCTACAGAATATTTCCAAGGTAGGTTAAAAGTTTTTTGGCAGCTCTATGTATTATTTGGAGAATGAACTTCCTGACAGTGAGTAACACATATAAGCTCAAAGCTGACAATAGTAAACAAATATTCTCCACTTGTATCCAAAAGGAATTTAAAGTTCATTTGCACAGGGCAGACTGACCTTCAGCACTGACATTTTCAGTTAAGAGTTGTTATAAAGCCTGTGCATACATGTGTGTATAGACATGATTATGTGCACAGCCTGGATGTATGTTTGAGAGTATTTCAGTCTGTACAGCCACTCCTGGGCTGTCCCTCTGTTAGCAGGACAGAATTAGAGAAATTCTAGAGGTGATGAGGTTTGAGTGACAGAGTCTCCATTGACAGAGTCCATGGTGCTCCCTGCTGAGGGACTGTCAGGCAACACTTCCACATACAGAGCTTCATCTCTAGGATTAAAGCAGTTACATCAGCATCAGAAGGGAAGACTGGATACTAATCTTCTTAGTCTGATTTTCCCCCAGTTTTGCCTGAACTTAAAATATTGAAAGGGTGTAGGTTCTTCTAACTATATGAGTTTACCAGTGATGTAATAAAGGCAAATTTCATTTTGGAATCGTTGCTAAAACAGAAACCAAAGAGCTTTGGAAGAGGAAGCAGATTTTGGAAGAGGAAGCAGATTGCCCTGCAGTACAAATCACTCCATCCAATTTAGGAAAAGCCCTTAATGAGTTTGACTATGGCTCCAGGGGGATGGAGCTGCCTGTGCCACATTTGCCCAGACTGCTGCTGGTGCCAGGAGGGGCTGGGGCTGAGCTCCACGTGAAGCTGAATCCAAGGCAAAGCAGCCCACAGGAAATCATCCTTGTGATCTGCTCTTCAAAGCCCTGGTCCCCCAACTCTGTTTGCTGGTTCAAAGTTTAATTATCCATCTCCATGCCCTCCACCCGTGCACAGCAGGGAAGGCAAAACACTGTCAGGATGGCACTGAAATGTCACAGGATGGTGCAGAACTCAGCACTGCCTGATGGAGCCTCCTCCCTCCTGCAGGACCACATTCCTCAGCTGCTCCACGGATTCTGTGGACTCCTCCAGCCCAGGCACCAAACTCCTCAGCTCAAACCCATCAAAACCAGAATGCCAACTGATTATGTAACAACATAATGTCATGCCAAGAAGAGATACTGTGAGCTTAAAATAGTTGTGTTGGGCTAGCAAAAAAATAATTGCACATATGAATTCGGTGATAGACAACAATACCATAACAGCACAAATGTATTTTAGTGCATAAAAAAATATAAAACTATTGGGAAAAAACCCCAAGTACAGTCCTAAAAGACTTTTCAAGGTCTGTGAAAGTCATGTAATTGAACTGAATAGCACAGATTAGAAATGTGTTCAAATCTATGGAGAAATAAAAAGAAGCAGTAAAAGAATTAAATTTAGTGAAAGTTTTAGAAGATATTTCCAATATGAAAATGATGAAAAAGGTGAAAGAAGAAAGAAGCCTACAGATTCAAGCTCCATAAAATTAGTCCATGGAAATGTAATTACTACTTTGATGGCATCACCTCAGATTAATAAAAAATGAAGAGCATGTCCCATATCTTATCAGCTGCTATTTTTAGTATTTTGATCGATTTGTGGGCAATTACCCAGAGCAAAGATAATGACAACTCCAAACCAAGCCCATATTTATGTAGCAATAAACTCAAATTTCCAGTTCAAGACTGACAGAATTATTGCTGAGAGTTCATTCATTGTAAAACTGCATAAGGGACACCAAGGCTGCTGCAGCAGCTTCTCTGCAGAGATGTTCCCCTCTCCTACACTCATCATCTGTCTTTGAGAAAAAACACTTGTAGAGGACTGCAGAAATAACTTGCAGAGCTAGGTGTGTAATAGCAGAGTTTAATTTAGTGCTGAACCTCACTACTGAGAGAAAAGCAACTGGTGTCTAGTTGATCTAGTCAAGAGAGGAAATGAAACCAATTTATTGCAGATCACTCAGAGGCACTGATACACCCTCTGACATCCACCCTCAACTAGAACCCATCTATACAACACTTATGCACATCATCATTTAGGCAAAATGGTTTTTTTTCAAAAATCTACTGGAAACCTAAGATGTAAGTCACCTATTTTGGGAACTCAATCAATTCTTTGCACAAATAAAAAACATAGGGAAGGAAAATTCCTTAACAACTGCCTGTGTGTACCTATCAAGTGACAGATCCAGAAAGCCTCTTCTCTCCCAAAACTAGTGCTTTTATAAGAGATATAAATAAGTGCTTTTGGGATGCCAAATAAACTTAAGATGTGAGGAAAGCTACTCAGCCTGCTGCCCCAAGGGGGCATGAATTTGCATCCCACAGAAGTGAACAGATTGGCTCCCAAAGAGGAAAAGGGAACAAAGCCTTGGGTCAGATGCAGCAGCACCCACATGGCTTTTCTTCCATTTCCTCTTTCTGGTGGCTTCCCATGTTAAGATTAGAAATTGTTTAAATGTTTTACTTCAGGATTTAATTTTAACAGAAGCGATTTCTGATTAGCCAGCACAGTTCCCATTAAACAAAAACATGTAAAAATCACAAACNTCTTTTTTTTTTTTTTTTTTTTATTAATTTCTAGATGATATTTTGAAGGTTTATCAATTACATAAGTTCTCAGGAGTAATAGAAAAAAATCAAAATAGAGAAAACTCATACTTTTGAATGCAAAGGGAGGCAAGCAGGAGTTGCACAAACTGGTATCACAGGCTTCATTTTTCCCTGAAAGAGGACACCTGTGCTACTGCTCTGCTGTGCAAGAGCAACTTGGTGTAGAAAAGGTCAAGAAGCAAGCTTGATGAGTATGCAAACACTGGAAGTAAAGCAGAAAGCAATTTGCCACCTCCAGGGGTGTAGATGTTCTAAATTCATAGCATACTTTGTCATCAATACATCCTGGAATAAAGACCAGACACCAGAGTGAGTCACTGTAGAGAACATTCTTTCCTTACACATTTCTAATTTATAAACTAAACTTGGCACCTTTGAAAAAGACCTGCTACTGCCCAGGGAAAGCAGAAAAAGAGATCGAAAGATATTATGAAGAATAACTTATGATTTCACTTAATCACCACTAAATTTACACTTGCCAATGTCTGAGCACATTGACATATTTTTAAGTAACATGTTATAAAGATTAACTGCTTTGCAAAAGAACTGCCATTCAATGTCTGGCTACCTTCTCACTGCTTTTTTGGAAAGAGAGAAGTGTTTTACAGCACCACTTTATTTAGTCCAGCTATCCAAAACTGTTATGGCAGTCCTACAATTTAAAACTTGCCAAGCTCAAACGCAACCCTGGTATGATTTCAAGAAGCTTAAGAAATTGTGAAATTACAAAAGGAGCACCTGCATTACAGAGCAGTTTTTAAAAAAGAAACAAACTTTAAGCAGCAAAAATTTTCTAGAACACTCCATCACCTCGATTAATAATTGAACAAAACTACCAACATATTGATACAACAGGAAAACATCAGGGTTATAAAGGGACCAACAGAAGTAACACTTGGGCATGGAACCAGCCACCTGCACTGCACACACATCACCAGCCTTAAATGCAATCCTAGGCTCCATTTCCTACCAGGATATTTCTGTTTTGTTCCAATATAAAACCACAGGCTTCTGCCAGCAGGAAGTTCAGAATCTTTCTGCAGGAATCCCACAGAAACCAGGGAGCCTCATAACCCACAGGCTGTGCCCACTCCCTCAGGCTCCTGGTTCATTACTAAAGAGCACATTGCCAAAGAACTGTTAATTTTTCAGGCTACTAGTCCTCAGTTTCATAGCAAATAAATCTTCCTGAAGTACACAGCTGTGAAAACAAAAATACACAAACACATCTGATATATGAATGAAATTTCTAGAAGTGCCATTCCTCTCCCACTATCCCACCTACCAAAGAGAGAGAGGAAGATTTCTATGATGTTTCAGTGGTTTGGCACTTTTTTTACATCTGTTTTTCCAGGCAGAAAACCCATCATGCCCATCTCACTTCTAACAACAGCTCTTTCCAGACCTAGGAAGCAGTCTGGACAGGGCAGAGTGGCTGCTGGATTTTGCCTTCTTCAGCTGTGCCCTCTGGGGACAGTGACCTCCCATCTCTCCTGCAGAGACGTGGCTCCAGATTTATTTGGGAAGGAGGTGCTCAAGTCACACCCACCAAAAGCATTATATGTATTTTTTGCTGAGCAGGTTTAGCTGTGGCAGGTGTACAGAGAGGAAGGATGAGGAGAAGGCAGAGCTGAGCCCTGTGCTCAGCCCTGGCACCACCAGCACCGCCGGGCGCTCTGGGCTCTGGCTGGGCTGAATTGTGACAGGACAGGATTTCAGAACTTGTCACATATCCTGTTTCTCCAAGATACTCTTCCAAAAATAACACCAGTCTCACTATATAACCCTGCAGGGTGCTTAATTCAGTTATTATACATGATGCCTCGAATTCCCACCATTCATTTTGCAGCCTTTAACATCCAATTTGTTAAATGACTGTTGTATACAGAAGAGTTTTGCTGCAGCATGAGACACACTATGAGGGGAAAAAATACACAATATATAAGAGGTTTATACAATTATTTTCATTTCCAAGAAAACTCAGATAAAAGAAATAATTCAGAATATTTATAGTAACTTTAACACTTTAATACTAGCTTTATAACTTCAAAAATAAATACTGCTGACTAATTTTTATTTATTTATTCATGCTTCACATCAAGGCCAAGTGGAATGGGCCCCTGAGCAACCTGTTCTAGTGAGTTGCATCCCTGTCCATTACAAAGAGGTTGAACTAGAAAATCTTTAAGGTCCTTTCCAACCCAAACCACTTTATGATTAACATAACTTTTTTTTTTTTTTTTAATCTTTTTTAAAGCTGCATAGAGCTACACTTTCATTAATCTTCAAGCATTTATTAAGTCAATTAATTCTGGACTAAGAATATCTTGCATCAAGTTTTCATCTCCACAATAAATACAAACATCTGTTTTCATTGTAATTAGTTCATTTAAAAGGGACAGAATTTGTACAAGGCTGTATTTCATAATAAAGTTGCCAAAAAGTCTGGTCTACAAACTTTTTGCTATCCTAAATAAACCAGCAATGAAGCAAGTAAGCTGCTGTCTGCAGGAACAAACAGCTGCAGTAGGTGTTTTCTGAATAAAGTTGCCCAGGGAGGTGACAGAATTTTGTCCTTGGAGATGCTCAGAATCTGTCTGGACACAACTTCAGGCAGGTTGGATTGGATCTCCCTGCCAGCCTCAGCTGGGCTGTGATTATCAGCTGCTGGATTTCCTCATATGCTGTTTGCCTCTCCATTCTTCCATATAATATAATTTTTGCCCCCTGCAAAAACATTGAGGACACGGAGAAAACACACATTTCTTTTCCCTAATTTTATACTCAAAAACAGCAGTTTCAAAAAGTCAATTCTAACTTTCAATGCACTTGCAATCTGCAAAGGGAAAATGAAGAGAACATTAAGAAAAAGCAGGAAGGACATAAAAAGAGCAGAGAAATAAAAAAACCCCACTAAACCAATTCCAGCTGCTAGGAAACATGACGTATATCAGAGATTTGTGCTAGCACACATCTCAGAATTCTGTTATTCTCAAGCATTCCTCTTCTGTTCCTGCTGGAGAAGCTCCCTGGACTACCATAGCAATATGTTCCTTAGAAAATGGAGATTTTTTAGTTGGTAGAATCACACTGAATGTGAAACACAGGGTGTTTCATCCTTGCACAAAGCACAGGCCCATACAAGAAATTATCCAGTAGGACACTTGGAAAATACTTTGTCTTCTTTTCTTGCTCTTTGCATATTAAGGCGAAGTAAGGCTGGAAAAAAGCAACATTTAATCCTCACTGGTCCTACCACTGGTTTGATTAAACCAAAAATACATCTTAAAAAACCAAACAAAAAGCCCAAAACAACTTAGAACACCCTACAGATAATTTCCTCCAGAGAGGGGGAATGGAGCTCAGAACCTTGATCCTGATGTTGTGTATCTCAAAGTGAATCCCAAGTGAATATTGCAGTCAACACCCTCACCACTGCAGCACATGGAAACCCTCTGGAAACTGGGAAAGAGAACAGGATCCTTGACCATGGAAGAGACTTGGAACTGCAGCCACTGTTGAATACAATGAAGTCTATGAGTAACCTACAATTCTGTTGTTTGCAATATTCCTTGCAGACACCTGTGCTACACTGCTTGAAGACAGATGTTGGCAAATCCACAACTCAAAGTCTGATCCCTGCTTTCACAATAGAAAAGTGAAGATAAGCATTGGGAAAGATCATAAAGACTGGCAGTTCAGATAAGATTTGTCCTTTAATTTATTACAGTAAAGGTCTTGACATGACTATGAATTTAAAAAAATTAAAATCACTGGTTTAATTTATTTCAGAAATTTGGCCCTTCAACTTGATTTCAGAACCTACAAGCCAAGAAACTGTTATTTCATTCCAGTAGGATTTAGGTACAAACCTTTCTTAAATTCCCTTTTGAAGGGAGTATCTCAGCATAGGAAATTCTGTAACTGAATTCTCAGCCGAAGGACACACCGCAGGAGGCAAAAATGGAGTGCTGAATGCTGTGAAGCAACAGAGAGTAAAATGGAAAAAGAACACACCTCTCCACACCTTTCAATGCTGTGTTCTCATGAGGAGTTTGGGTTTTTTTCCCCAGTAACATATGGGATCTTTTTTCTTCTTCATTCCCTGCAAGTTACATTAAGCATCACTGCCTTAAATGTTTGCTACATTATGAGCATGGAATGCAGTGATTCAGTGATTACAGATCTTTTTTTTTTTTTTTTTTGCCTTAGTAGCAAGAAAGATGTCAGGAATCTTTCACTGGAAGATATTTTTCACTTCCTACTCTGTACATTTGCTTGCTATGAAATTTTTGGGAGGAAATCCGAGCGTTACCACATCCGGGGATGCATATGTATCTGATGTTGTTTAGAAGAATACAGTATTCATCTCCTGCCAGAGCTAAAGATCTCATGACATATTTAAGGGAAACGTCAAATTGCATTTAAAAAATGGCTAGAACATACAGAGAGAGTTTATCCCTCCAAATTATACCCTTGTTATGCCAGAAATAGTCTTCTCCTCTAACTACCCTTGCTTGGTGACTGAGAACCCAGGAACAAACGCTCAACGTTTGCAGCCCTTTCTGTAAGTGTGGTTTGTGATCACAGAGCTGGTTCCCTGCCTGACCACCTGGACCAGGCACTGCAAACAAAGCAATGTGTCCCAGATGCACGGAGATGCAAAGCTCTGATTAAGGCACTGACAGGATGACTGGCTCCTGGCACTCTTCAAAAGAGCGATATGGCAATTCTGCAGCCAAACTCTCCCAACTGAGCCCCTAGGGGAACTCCATCCATCCCAAAATACCACTGCTAAAATAGGCAGAGATTATTTCACTAGATTGAGAGTCATCTTTGTCCTGTCAAAGCATCTCTAACAGTTTCAGGAGCACGTTTATGAACTCATGGTGCAATGGGCATGATGATGGAAGAACAGGAGGCCTGTAACAGCACTTTGGGAGTGCACCTTCATCATTCCCTCAGACATTGATGCCAAATACTGAAACAGTCATTTATGAAAACAAACAATTTATTTTCTCTCTAAACCCATAATTTATCCTCCTTCATTTATGCAACTCGAGATTCACCATTCCCACATTTCCTACAACAGCACAACCAACAAGGTATGCAGGGAGGAATTAATATCCAACAACATATCCAAAGCAGCAGCTCCAAATCCTTCAGGATGTTTCTCAGCACTCACTACAGAGGTTTCTAAAAGCACTGGGTTAATGCCTGAGCATTGCTCAGGCTGTGAGAGTATTGCTTTATTTCCTCAATGAAGACTTCACACAACCAGTGAAATAACCAGAGCACAAAGTTATGAACAGCACAATTGGTCATGGATTACAGCACCAAGTAACAAACTTTGTGTTTTTATATTATAAAGCACTGGGAAAAAAACCAGTTCTTACAAAAGACATCTGTCTCCTTCCTTACAATAAACAAAACCCCTTTACAAAAGCCTGAGTTGCACAATGATTACACAAACTGAGGAATCATTTTATCAAAAGCAGGACAAAGAAATCCTAAAAGAATCCTCTCTTGTAGGAAAACAAGCACAGAGATTCCAAATTTTTTACATACCCTGCACAAGCTTAACCTGTTTACTTAAGCCAACACTGACCCCAGCAATGCTCAGCACAAGGGAGGCTGCACTCCATGGGATCTGTGCCCTCCTGTTATCCCACCATGGGTTTCCAAGGGCTCACCTCCCTTCCCATGCCTGGGACACACTGACAGACACACCTGACACAAGCTGCATTCTGTGTCTGTGCCTGCACTGTGATACTACACATTTTTTAAATAGACCTTGGAACAAGAACACCCAGTGATGGAGTGGATAATCTCACAGCTGAGTCATGGCAGGAGACAATCTCCAATTTCCAGCATCGAGGGAAAGAGCTGATGAAAATTAAGAGACTTTTGCTGAACCACTGTCCCTTCCTCCTAGAGTGGAAGAACCCCACAATTCACCCATTTTTTTTTAAAGCCATTATTTTAACAAACCACAGATTTTGGAGTGCCCCGCTCCTGTTCACCTTTCGTTGCATTCTGCCAAGTTTTATTTTATGGAAGTAAAATGCAATATCAACTTTACTTACTAAAGGATTAAGCTATCCTCTCTTCTTTTTCGCCTTTTTTTGCCTTTTGTTTTTTTTTTTAACTATATTTTCACTAGGGAGTGAAGAACTAGCCAGTCCACTAGCATGGATTTTAGCTTGGAGTTCTTGGGGGTTTCTTTGGTTAGGCATTTTAGTGGGGTTTTGTTTGTTCATTTCAACAGGATTAAATGCATTTTGAGCAAGATTTCCATGTGTTTGTAATACTGAATTTCAACATTACTTGATTTACAAGTTTCAGGCTCCAATGAGTCTTAATAATTGTCCTTTTTGTGGCAAAGCTGAATTGTTGGAGGACTTAAGTGCCCTACTCACATTCCACTGGGATATGTCTGACATTCAACATCAGTAAAGATAAAATTCAGGCACTAATGTGTTTCACAGATACTCTCTCATATCACATGGTGCTGTCACCTCACAAAAACATGAGATAAGTATAAATAAAATGTCCACTCTTTCCAAAGGCAAAAATCCTCCAGCACACAGCTAAAAGAGAAACGACATGTTTACACCTGAACTTACAAAATAAAAGGGAAAAAAGGGGGAAATTATACTCTAAAATTATCCCATAGCTCACAGAACTTTCTGCTTCTCCTAAAGCTTGCTCTTCCCAGAAAATTCATTAATTTAACAGATTTTTTTCGTCATATGCAGCAGTTTTTGTATGTAGATTGCACATATTCATTCTTGTGAAGCAACTCAGAAGACTTATGAAGCAACTCAGCAAGAATGTGCATCAGAATAGCCGTTTATATGCAAATATCTCAACTGGAAAGACATAAATTGTATTTAGAAAGTGAAAGACTAGGAAATATTTCCTTCAGGGATCACCCCTGCAGCCGTGCATGTCAAAAGTCCTAATTAACAGCTGGGCACAGACACCAGAATACCACAGAATAACACAATTTAAATTAAATAGCAGTTGTAAAAGAAAAAGAATGTTTATTTCATAGCTTTTTCAATATTAGATTCTTATTTGGCATCCACAAAGTCTTTGCATGCCTTCACACACAGAACTGGAGCAGGTATTGGGGCCTCCATCCCGTGTGCTGCACAGCTCAACTCGGGGGGACCTTTCCATTTTCAAAAAAACTTGGCAAGCATGAAACTAAAATATGCCTTTTTGATAAGAGGTACTATACACTGAGGAATTCACACATGTGTGAAATACAGACTGGAGCTGGCAGAACCACAACATGCACTGATGAACTTTCTGCCAAATTTTATTTACCAAGAGCACTGCTTGTTAGATTGCCTTGGCAATGACATTTGGCTAAATAGGATTCTGACATTCAGGGCCAAATTTGACAGCCATTAAATTGCAAAACAAATCAGCTAATAGAAATCAGATAGGATTAGATTTATCCCAGAGACACTTTCACAAACATTTGATTTCAGTTAGTTACATGTTGGTTTACTCCAGTTAGACACAAATCTCATACCATTTACATAAATTTTCTTCTGAAAAACCAGATCTGTCTTTTACTCACTGAAGTTGAAAAGATGCCTTCAACAAGTGGGGGACTTTTTGGCACAGGTCTCTGCTGAAAAACACATTGGTAGAATTTTCTACTGACTAATTAGTGGCATGTCCTATTTGCCTATTGATTTATGGCTTCTGATTAGGCTGGCTGGGGAATGCATTACAAAACAGCATCCTCTCTGAAGTTGTTTTATTTTGGGCAAGCCTGCTATTCAATTTCAGATACAGAGGTCCTCTTAAATAGAATGTAAAATGAAGGCTGTCATAAGTACAAATTTGTGCACAATCGAGTTCTATTACACGCTTTGATTACACAAATGGAGGTCTCACCCCACAATTTTCCCTGCTCAACTCAGACTGCCTATTTTATGCTTCTTATGTGGTTATTATTGCAACCACTGAAATTAAATCAAGACTGCCTTACATTCAGGGTAGTATTTTTGAGAGCTTCTTTTCTTCACACACAAACCCAACTTCCTTTCTTTGATAAGTCATCTTTGCAAAATGGCACCACCTGGGTAAGGCTTTCCTGTCCACTTTTGCAAATAAACCAGAGTTCCCAGAGATTCCCCTTAAATTCTGGTTATTCTAGTCAGATCTTGGTTATCATCAGATCCTGGGATGAACAAGACAAATCTTAAGAGGAGTTCAAAGCTGTGAGAGTTTACACAAACATGCCATTAACAAAACAAACCAGAAGCATCAGGCATCAAGTGCCACTGAATATATTAAATATCTGCAAGCAAACAACTTCTCCCAGTATTAATCATAAAGCCAAATGAGAAGTGAAGAAACATTTAAAAAAGGAAAAAAGCATCCTCTGACTGTGTAATCCTCCTGAGGTTTCCAGGCCACAGAATGCAGGATAACAGCATTCCTCCCATACCAATCCCTTGCTTGAAGAAATCAGGCCTGGAATCAGTTTCTGAAACTCATTTAGCAGACCTATTTTTCCCAAAGTTTAGAGAATAGACTAAAATTCAAAGAAATCTGCACATGTGAAAAACAATGGATGCTCCTAATTAATCAATCACTCCCCCAAAAAAATTTTAACATCTCCCTATTTCAGGAGTAATTTTTAAGCTTCAGTAAATGTTAAATTATGATAATTTCACGTGCATAATACTGAAGGAACTTAGAAATAATTAACTGTTAAAGGGTTCATGGAAGTTTAGCTGGAAAAGAATTAATGTGCACAAATAAAAATTAATGTGCATCTCAGAAATTTAAATTCTGCAACATTATATTTTGCCAAAATCTGTGCAATGTGATGTTGTCAGTCACACACAAAAACCAGGGTGGCCACCCATATTATACCAGTGTACAGGGGAAGATACAGTGTAAAACTTTATGTCAGGAGAAAATTTAGAAAAGGACTTAATATCCTGAAATGAAATTCTGTTTGAACACTAACAAGCCCTGTGTATTTTGAGATCCTCCAAAAATCCCTGCGAACCAAAAAAATTAAAATACAATTTTCTCATCTACAAGTAGATGAGAAAAACCTCCAAAAAGCAACACCATTTGAAAGCAAACAACCCTGCAAATAGCACATAGCTGATAGGAACGTCAAAACATGGGCAAGTGGCGATGCTGAAGCGTCTATCAACATTCCTTCCTGCAGCAAAAAATGTTGGGGAAATAAAGCCCATTTCACAGGGTACATTTTGCCAAATCTGACAAAAGTGATCTCTCAGTGCTTGTCCATCCATTCATAGCAGTCATTTACAGAACTATCTGTAATCTGAGCTGCACTCTTCTCCACATCGCTAAATATTCTCTGCTGAAAATGATTTTTTTTAAAAAGTCAAAAGCTGCTCGTCATGACTGGGAAGAATTCTGATGTGCAGGGCCTGGTGCTGTAATTGTGTGCATTCCAGAAAGGCTGCAGGTCATGCTTGACTGCACATGCAATCGTGCAGCATTGCATGCTGGAGCTGAAGATGCACAAACCAACAAATTTACTCATTTGGGGTTAAAGTCTGTAAATGAGCAAAGCATTGATCACCTCGAGCCTCTCCTGATTACTCTGTATTTAATACTGCCTGCCACTGAGAGGGTACAAACTCAGCTCAGGAGAACGAGCTTTAATTTGCCTGAGAGATGTGAGATTTGTTATCTGTGATTTAGCTCAAACTGACATAAATCATGTTTGTTTCTACACAGTCATCCACATAACTACTCTTCTCCATCCAGATGATGTTGTTGCTTCACCTTGTCTTAGGGCTGATCTTTCCATGAAGTTTAGCTAAGAGCACTTGCACTTTCATGCATCTCTAAGTACCTCCAGTCTTTTTCCATTTAAAACATGCAGTTTAAAACTTTAGGGAACAATAATCCGATACTTTGTTAAATATTAATTCAAATAGACAACGTGTCGAGTTTTTTCCTAAACATTTTTGAATGTCCCTATGATTTCATTCCTTAGAATGTACTTTATTCAATTGGCAAGAACTGCTGCAAGCAGTGACTGAGAAGCTGCTGCTCTTAATTCTTTTTTTGCTACACCTGGGAGCCACTCTCCCTGCACCACACTCAGTTACTCTTGCAGATGGAGCCAAAGTCTCAGGGAACTGCATCCTTTGGCACAAGCTGATCAGTCATCAAATAAACCTGCAGGAAATCTTTCTCCTGCTGCTCAAAGAACGGCCCAAAATTTCAGGGATCTAATCTCTGAGCTGCCCTTGTAGGGCGCACAGATTTCCATCTTTGCTGTGCACAGGATGGCTCCACAAGTGTTTTACACACAAATAAACCAGAGCTATGTTTTATATTTATATTTTTTGGAGGGAGTTTTATATTACCAGGTGTCAAACTCCCTGGTAGAAAAGGTGGTGTACCCATGTGAACCCACGGGCCCGTGCATTTTCCTTGAAATGTAAAAAACATTTGCCAGTGGACGCTGTTTTGTTGGAGAGATTGTGATGCAAGCAAAAAGAAATAAGAGGGAAGGATATTCACTGTAACTTGTCAAATCACACAGAACATATGGACCTGTGGGCACAGAGCCAACACTGGAGCCACTCAGGCCACCACATCCAAAGCTTTAAGGTGGCAAGTCCAGCAAGAAGAACCTTACATGTCCCAAAATCAGAGGAAATTCTTCACATAAGAACCCACAAAGAGCCCAAATACCAAAGAACCAATACCAGTTTGGGGCTAGCTTCCTGGGGCTTAGCATAAAACATTTTATTCTCAAACACTTATTGCTAAACACTGATTTTCTGTAAAACAGCATCATTTTACCTAACGTGACAGAAACACTTAAATTAATTTTTCTCCCTCAGTCCCTGTGCTAATGACACATTTATCTTAAACAGGAATTAACCATCTTGTTTTTTTTGGACTGTCTTTAAAAAACAAGGCAGTCACATCACACCTCCCCAGATCTGAGCTTTCCCACTGCCCCATCACTGATGACATCTACAATGGTGCCTCTCACCACGGCATCTGTGAATACCTTAAATATATCACTAGCAGATCCAAAGAAAGGTGCAATATCTGCAAAAGCAGATGGTGTAATAGGCCTGGCCAGTTGGATAAAAGCCCAGGTTTTCATACCTTAAAATCAATTGAAAGCTTGAGCAAAATGAATCCAACAGCTCTCTGAATACGTCCAGATTTGCACTTCAGCATAGTTTGTGCATGAGCAACTTCTCTTTAAAGAGTCTGGAACTGTGCTTACCAAGATAAATGGAGAAAGCATGTTGCCATGTAATGAAAGTAAAAACAGAATCGAGAATACAAACTGATGACTGGTATATAGCACATAAAAATAATGAGAAATTGAAAAGAGAGAGACAATGAGGCAAACAGCTTCAGAGGATAAAATATTCTCCCAAAATGTCACAGTTATATCCATGGCAGAGAGCATTTGTCAAAGGAACTCTCCCATAGCTATTTGTCTTCCTTCAACGTGAAATTTGGATTTGTATGTTTTCTTCCACCACTTCACACTCAAAAGCCTCAAAGGAGCATCCAAAGTAAACAGAGACCACATGAGAAAACCCTCGTGACCCTAAATGTTATAATGGACTTTAATGTTCACCTTTTGAGCTCTAAGCCTACAGCAGGGGCCCTTAGGGTATATCAGTGCACCAATATTTCCAGCAGGAAGAGCCTCTCAAAAGCATGAAAGAACTTAACAGAAACTGGATTTTTTTAATGATTTGCCTTAACATTTGCAGTGGGACTGCTATCTACAGTTAGCTATTTCAACAAAAACACCTGCTTGCTCGAGAAAAAAAGGCACTCTGAGATGTGTTGATATAAAGAGATTAAACCAAAGAAGACTTCTTTAAATCCTTGATTTCTTCAGAAATAAACTTAATCTTCCATTTGATGAAAAAGACAAAAATGTAAATCTTGTATACTAAAAGGCTGCTATAAAATATATACAGGAACAGAAATTTGTAGCACCCAGAGGCAAACATTTAACATTCAACAGCCGGATGGGGAAGTACAATATAATTAAATGTTCAACATTACAACTCACTATCAACACTTATTTACCTACACTCACACCATGGCTAAAACCAGTCTCATGCCTTGAGGCTTCGCTTGCTCAGCTGGGAGAGAAGTGAGATCCTTTTCCTCCTCTTGAACCCCAGTTAGAAATAACTTTTAAAAATATGTTTTCTTATTAGTTTAGACTAATATAATGATATTTTAATTGCTATTATTTCTTCTTAATTATTATAGGTTAGCCACAACACGTGGCAGGGTAAGGGGGAGTACAAATCCCTGCTTTGACACCACGTGGGTGACAGTGTGGCTTTCTATCAGAGTAACCTTACTGCATAAAGAGAATGGGGATTCATCCTGAATAATTTTTTCTGCTTGTAAAATAGAGCTGGCCTTTTCACTCTAATTCTTTCTGTAACTGAGGACACATCTAGCTCAAGGAGGATGTAGCATTTTTGGGCAAGTCTCTCAGGACTTACAAGCTGGTGCTCTACTGGTCTCTGCCTATTGGACAACAATTCCCCTGCCAATAAAACATTGATTAACTGAGGAGATGCAGCAGCTTTGGGTTCAGGGAAGTGGGATCCAGGTGAATTGGAGAGCTTGGAATTTCCAGAAATTGAAATAAAGATGCTTAAACAGCCTCAGGATCTCAGGCACCATAAAACTACAAAGCATTCAGCCACTGAAGGCTGTATCTTGGGAGATGATATCTCTTATACAAGACTAGATTTATTCCGATTTTTTATCTCTTGGAATCCTCTGAGCTTTTTAAAAGTCAACCTGAAACATGTATTCTCTTCTGCACAGAAAGATGTCCTCTGAATCCCATTCCCATATTTTGATATTCCCTTCAGTGATCAAATACTTCAAACATTTGCAAGCTGAAACCTTGATGTTTTTAAATAGCACAATTTTATCCATCCAAAGTAAAAACTGCTTGAGCAAAAAGTATCACTGCTTGGTTTTGCAGCTAACTTTTCTTTATAACATCATTTAAACTTAAAATTTCCTTCTTCAGTGCAGTATTCTAAAATTTCTGAAATTCAAGGAACCATAAAAATGCATAATAAGAAGGAAAATACATGTTGCATTCAACAAAAATACTTTGGAAATTGGATATTTGAAAGATACCAAATTAAATTAGCTGATGGTCTCAGCGCTCTAAAAAAAAAAAGCAGAAGACTTCTCAGAGTGGTGGCAAAAAAGGAGTTAGGGAGCCCTGCAGCCTATTTTTTAATCAATTTAATGTATGTTCACATGCAATTTATAAACCCAAATAACAAAAAAGCTCACATTATTTGGTTCACACAAATTATTTCCTAACAAAAACAACAACAATAAAAAGGATGACATATTACACTGCAAATTTCTGAGCTAATTTAAAATTTAAAAAGGGAAGCAAATACTCAGCCCTGCCCAGACCCTCCCACAATGGCTCTGTCCTTTCCTTTCTGTGTTCCTGCACTCTTGGTAACTCCTCTCTCTATTTCTCCTTTGGCATTCTTTGCTTTTCCTGGCCTCCTCACCAACCTCTCTCTGGACTCCAATATTCATAATTTTGTGCAATCCTTTCCTCTGCCCTGCCCCTGCCACTCAGGGCACTGCTGGGTATTTACACCTACATCATAGTGAGCACTTTTAAATCAGCCCCAAGTCAGGCTCTAGGGCCAAAATGTTTAACCTGCAAATTCTTGATGTTATAATAACATATATTAAGTACTTCTTTAAAATCCTTCTGCCCAAAGGCCATTTTTTTTTTCAGTCAAAGCAACTTTAGTTGGGATTTTCACCCACTGCTGAAATTATTCTAATATTTCTATCAATCTGAACCTATCTAAATAACCTGTGTTTTTTAAATTAAAGAAACATCACTGAAAAAGCAGCATCTATAATATTTTCATAATTTAAATCAAAGAAACATCACTGAAAAAGCAGCATCTATAATATTTTCATATTTTAAATCAAATTCATTGGGAAACCTGGAACAAAGAAAACAAACCCATATATTGCAAAAATTATTTCATTTTAAATCACGGGAAATGCTTAAAGTACAGCCTTCTGACAGAACCTTACTTCAATATTAACTTCAGAATTGGGATATTCTGTACACAGAAGTAAAGTCCTATGTTATAATAATCACACAAACCTGTGCTGTCAACTAAGCCAGTGCTCTGCCATAATGTTATTATCTCTCTTGAGTACCACAGCCCCATTGTGAGAAGCTTTTATCATTCTTTCTCTCATTCTTGTAGCATTAATTGACATTTCTGACCTAGAAAGGTTATGATCCTTTCAAATCAAAACTAAAGTTTTCTAACAGTGTGGGTAATTTTTCCTTAAAACAACGAAGTATAACCATTTTATCTCTACAATAGACTTAATTTTCTGCCAGTCCCCTCTCAAGGCACTGAACCGCCACATTTTCAAGATACTGGTTTTCAAGAGTCCTTCCCACTCTCCACCAACCTCTGCATCAAGTGCAGGCAGCAGCCCCAGGAAATGTAATTACTGAACAGCCTTGTATATTTTGTAACTCGAACTGGAGAGCCCTATTCTTCTAAATTCCCCCTAATCAATCTTCAGCACAAGAAAACCTAATTGGAGCCACCAAGAAAAAAAGAAAAAGAAAAAGAAAAAAGTCCCTTATTAAAAGACCACACAACAGAAAGGAAAGAGGACATAAGTTTTGGGTTTGTTTATTTTAAATAAACTGCAGGAATTTGTAATCCCTTCAAGGAGATCCAAAGCAGTTTGGTAAACGTATGTAATTTCTCTGCTAGTCAGTATTTCTGTCATCATTTACCAGTTGCTTTAACTTAAAGACAAAGTCCATACTTTGTTCCTCAAGCAACAGGCACACATGGATAACAAAATAAACTGAAGACAACACAATTGTGTTCCTAGCAGTGTGACCTCCAAAGACATGAAACTTTAGCTTAAATATATTAATTTGTTACTAAGAAAGGATTCACCAGTTGGTCCCTAGTATTGGTATGGAGCATGATGAAGACCCAGGTGTGTGACACTTGCAGATGCAGCTCAGTGTTTATCCCTGTTTACACAATTTATTATTTGCACAACTGCACTGCAGGAGTTGTGCAGTCACTGCAATTCTCAAGTCAACAAACATGCAGTGCTTAGACCCCAAGCAATTCAAATTAAACTTGCCTGAAAATCCCCACCTAAATGTAAACGTTTTTCCTTGGTTTTAGCACATTTGTCCTGCAGAATTTCAGCAGCCACAGGAAACAAGACTCCCTAACATCAAAGGGGAGCTGTGAAGCCTTCACGCCTGCAAGCACCTCAGTGACTTCACCAATTCATCAATATCCAAACGTGCTCCTTGCACAAGGCTGAAGTTCAATTCACAGTCAGCTCTTCAGGAACGCACACTGCCATCTTCCCTTCCCAGCTTTTCCCCCAGTTTAACCCAATCCATACAGAATTACAGAATCACAGAATTTCTAGGTTGGAAGAGATCTTCAAGATCATCGAGTCCAACCCATGCTCTAACACCTCAACTAGATCACGGCACCAAGTGCCACATCCAGTCTTTTTTTAAACACATCCAGGGATGGTGACTCCACCACCTCCCTGGGCAAACCATTCCAGTACTTTATCACTCTTTCTGTGAAAAACTTTTTCCTAATGTCCAGTCTATATTTGCCTTGATGGAGCTTGAGACTGTGTCCTCTTGTTCTGTCTGTTGCTGCCTGGACAAAGAGACCAACCCCCAGGTGACCACAGCCACCCTTCAGGAAGTTGTAAAGAGTGATAAGGTCACCTCTGAGTCTCCTCCAGACTAAACAACCCCAGCTCCCTCAGTCGTTCTTCACATGGCTTGTGCTCCAAGCCTCTCACCAACCTCGTTGCCCTCCTCTGGACGCGCTCAAGCATCTCAACATCCTTCCTAAACTGAGGGGCCCAGAACTGGACACAGTACTCAAGGTGTGGCCTCACCAGGGCCGAGTACAGGGGAAGAATGACCTCCCTGCTCCTGCTGGCCACACTATTCCTGATACTGGCCAGGATGCCATTGGCCTTCTTGGCTACCTGGGCACACTGCTGGCTCATGTTCAGCCGGCTGTCGACCAGAACCCCCAGATCCCTTTCTGCCTGGGCACTGTCCAGCCACACCGGCCCCAGTCTATAATGCTGCAGGGGGTTATTGTGGCCAAAGTGCAGGACTCAGCACTTGGACTTATTAAACTTCATCCTATTGGACTCTGCCCATCCATCCAACCCTTCCAGGTCTCTCTGCAAAGCCCTCCGTCCTTCCAACAGATCGACACGTGATCCCAGCTTAGTGTCATCTGCAAATTTACTGATGAAAGACTCCATACCCTCACCCATATCATCAATAAAAATATTGAACAGAACTGGCCCCGGCACAGACCCCAGGGACACCACTGGTGACTGGCTGCCAGTTGGATGCAGCACTGTTCACCACCACTCTTTGGGCCCAGCCATCCATGTACCAAGCTATGCAAGCACCACTGCCAATAGCCAAACCACCAAATCCTCCTGCTGGGCATCCTGCCCTCAGGGCTGCCCTTGCCACAGCCCCCTCTCAGCATGGCCAGCACACCAGGCTAACACATCCCCTGCCTCTGGACATCTCTCCTCACACCCCACACCCCAAACACCTCTCGATGCTTTGTGTTCCACAGAAAGTTGATGTTACATGATCTTTAATGAGCCAATGAAAAAAAGGCTGCATGGTCTTCCAGCCCTGTGTTCAGCCATGGGAGGGAACAGCTCAGTGAGAAGTCACTGAGGAAATCAATCAGTGCACCTTACAAATTAAACCTGCCATGCCCAGGATTTTCTCTGCTTTTGCTGTCCCCCTCCCCTGTGTTCAGGTTATTCTCTAACTTGCTAAAGCCTAATGACAACAGACTTTTGACACAAGTGCTTTCCAGGCTTCCCCCTTTGCAACAGTCCTTCCAAAAAGGGAAAAGATCTTGAGTCTATAAAAAAAAGGCTTGAAGAACACTCTATTTTGTACACTTCAAAGAGCAACATTTGGACATAATATGGTATAGTCTTTTAAAACTACATTTGGACAAAGTACTCAGTGACATGATACAGACTTTTTTTTAACAGACAATATGTTAGATCTCAGAACACTTCATTTTCTTTAACGCTCACAGAGAAAAAGACAAAGCTGTTAATTCTACAGCAGCATTAAAAAAACAAAAAAAAGAAATCCCAACTCTGGTGTTTTGACCATAATTAGAATGCTTTTGAATAGAAAAGATTGTGTGTTAAAAACTTCTCTGAAGCAAAAGAACGCTGAAAAGGGACTAAAATGCTTCAGCTGTTGTCCAGATTGCAGGTACTGTTTTCAGCATTCTCCAGCAGCTACAGCTCTGCTTTGGAGCATCTTACACTAACGATGTGTTGACTGACAACCAAATAAAGCTGATGATTCTGAAGATGAAGCAATGAAATTGTCACAAACTAACAGGCTGGTTGATGAGACCAACAGCTCAGTTCTCGTTTGTCTCCTTCCCTGTGCAACGACACCTTGGGAAAGTTCCTGCTCATCCTGGAACAGAGCTATGAACACCATGAGCATCATCTCATGAACATCCATTTCAGAATTCCCCGGACACTGCTCCAAAAATCCAAATCATCTCTTTTGCATGATTACAAATGAGGGTACTTTAAAGTCTGCATTAGAGTCTGAGGCATCTCAAAAGTGCAACATCACCCAGACAAACAAAGACAGCTAATTATGAGGTGAGAAAAAACTTCTTTGACAAGATCATGATCCTATTTCAAAATGACTCCAGGTAGAACCAGAGGCCATCATGTGTCACAGTGATCTCCTGATACACTTCACAGCTTAGTTCTAGCTCCAACATTTAATTGAAAGTTAACACTGAACAGGAAAGTGCAACATAATAACATAGACTGAGCTTTAATTTTCTGAGAGATTTTTCAGAGATCACCACAGAACAAAAAACATTACATGTTGTGTTCAGTACAAGCTAAGTGCTTAAACTTGACTTCTGGTGATTTGCTTGTATTTTAACATGTTTATAGGAAATTAACTTCTTTCTTTCCTATGCCGTGAGCCAATGCAAATGCATTTTATACAGTTGTACCCTGTCCTAATTCCACTGCAGGGATACCCTGGAATATTCCTCCTCCTTGGAGAGCTCCTTGCAGGGGCAAACCCAGGTTTCCCAACAGGAGCAATTCTTTGGGAATCGACTGCTCCATTCTGCCATACCAGTATCTGTTTCCACAGTGGTTTCAGATGATATATTTACCATTTCATCCAATGCCTCATCCAAATTTTCATACCTGAAAATGCAATTTAAAATAAATGGTGTTCTTTAGGGGGGGTGAAGAGAGTGTTGGTGTGCAATTATTTTCCTTTAAAATCTGCTTACAGCTCCAGATACATCACAAAAGCTGCTGGAGAACAGTAGCATTATTAAAAGGCTGGTTTCCATGGAGAACAAAAAAGGTCAAGTCATAATTTATTGAAAAGAGTTCAACTCCATCAGTTAAGACTGATACACACTTTTGAAAATAATTTTAAAATGGCACCTATGCCAATTGCTTACATGGCTTATGATCTGCAACTTGAAGGCAACATCTCAGGTAAAAGCTCTCATGAAAATACATTTTTATTCTGAATGAAAAGTTGATGAGAAGATAAAGCAGGTGAAAGAGAGCTACAGGAAAGAGCTGCATGTCATGCACTCGTGGGGTGAGGTGTGCACAGAGAATTTAATTTCTGTAATTAAATGTCAGGCTACATAAAGCAAGAATATAATTAGTTCAGCATAATTTAGTGCCATTCAGATGGAACTGGAGCCTTGTGTACTCACCAAACAATTTGTACTAAAACAACACAAGCTGTTCAAACAAATTGACATTTTTAATTCCTACTCTTAACAGACCTTTATTATCAGTTTCTGAGAGAAGATGTTTATTATGAGTAAAAAAATCTTTCAAAATACTTTGGAAGGATGAGACTAGAGAATGCCAAAGCCATCTATCACAAAGTAATCAAGTCAAGATAACACTGCAATAGTGTGCATTCTCTTGTTAGAATCATCTTAAGAGAAGTAAAACTATAGGAAAAAAAAAGGCAAATAAAATCCTGAACTTGATAAATTAATAATTTAATCAAAAACCTCGGCATTGTGAAGAGATCTGAGCACTGAAAAAGAGAAAATATAAGGGAAATCTGCTGGTCTTGATATTGTTCAAGATACCCCCCTTCTTCCATTATGAAAACACTCTTTACTCCAAGCCACTCAAGAACTGAACTTTTTTCATATCCAAGATGAATTTATCTCATACCAACACCTTTAATTAATAGGAAATACTTCGATAAAGACCCTTACGCTCAGAGAAGATGCGTTCAATACCAATGGTCCTGAATTTAATCTGCATCTGAAATCCTTACTCAAGGAAAAAAACTTCAAGGGACAAAGAATCAGACAAGAAAAAACAAACAAAACAGAACAAAACAAACACACTGCTAAAGAAATGAAAATTTTGTTAACTAATGCAAAATGCAATCTAATCAGCAGTTTCCTGGTTTTAACTTTACTCAGGGCATTACTGGATCAGCTTATGTTCCAAAATTGCATTGATGCTGCTTTCAAAAAAAAAAAAAAGCAAAACCAAAAAAAAAATCCCCCAAAAAAATCCCCATCGTTTTCACCACAGTCAAAACAAGTAATTGTGCATTTTATGTATTTATTGCTAATTATATTTGGAATGTAAATCATGTTGCTCCCTAGTCTAAATCTCATTTAAGAAAAGATTAACCTTTCTTGACTTTTCACCATGGAATCAACTCTTGAGAGTGACAACGTGAGAATGGACACAGGACACTCACACATCCCCTTAAAGGTTACAGCACATTTCCAATTACTCTCATATTGCTGTATCAGACTAGATAATCTGTTTACAAGGGAGAATTTCTGCATTTCATTAAGTTCTAATTAGAAAATACTGAAGGGTGTGTCAGAACAGCCCATTTCTGTACAAGACAGAAAATGTTTTGATTCTGAACAGAAATTATTGCAGCTCCACTGTACTGGAAGCTGCATAAAGACCCTCATAGCTGAATATCTAAGGTTAAACCTGTCCAAAACATTAAAATAACCTGAAACACATCGACAGCAAATAAGCAATGCTGACAGTGAACATGACTTAGCTGGATCAAGCAGAGCACTGTTCCCCTCCAGAATGATATTCCCAAAGGGGTCATTTGAAATTAAGCTTCCTATCTGACCAATACTTAGGCCCATATATATTCACGTAGTTGGAATAACCCACAAAGGTTCTTATGCTTCCCACTTCAAGACTGAGTTCATTTTTATTTTTAAATATCTACATGGGGGAAGGGTGTGAAGGAGTGTTGATAGCTTGAAACTGGTTACACAAGCATACTAATAAAAGGGAAGGAATTCTTCCACCAAACAGTTCATGCACACATGCCATAGCCTTGAATTTACAGGAAACCCACAATCATCGAGGAGGAGTGGTACAGAGAGCCAGAATGTGAGATGGTGCACCACGAGTGACACATTCACTCAGGCATTCTGTATTTGGGGAAGGAACTGGTAAACCATGGTGTTAAATCCTTTCCTCCTTGCTCAGACACCACTTCCAGGGCAGGACACAGCTCCGTGCTCCACCTGTGACCCACTAAACACCAGGACTTTCAGAAATTATTGTTAACCAACCTCTTCCTCACAGTGAAGGGATTAAGACGTATCCTCTTGCTCCAAAGTGCTTTTTGTGACAAGCAGGGCAAGGCGCCGCAGCAAAGCACACAGTGTAAGGTAACCAGTTGTGTTTTGGACTCTCCCTCTGCCAAATACTTTCTTAAGCTAATATTGATACTTTAACCACAGCTCGAATTCTCTGACTGAAGTAACTATGCCTTTATAGTGGATTGCTTTTTCTGGACATTTGCCACTCCAGACATTATCCTTCGTTAATGACAGAAATGGGACTAGCCCTTGTTGAGGAACTGCTTAAGAACACACATTCTGCTTTTTCTTTTTTGTGAGCACGGAATATGGAAAGCATTAACTTATTGAACTATACACAGCAAATATGCCTTTAAAAATTAAACATTTTAGCTTCTTTTTGGTACATTTAATTCTCATCCCCAGGTATTTTCTAAAGTATTATTCTCACATGCCCTTGAATTTAGACCTCATTTCATCTCTGCAGAGCTCCCAAGCAGCAGATCTTGTCAGACAGTGATTTGATTCGTCACACTACAGTGGGTGAGATGGATTATGCCCCTGATCCTGCAGCACCAAGTGAAATGACACGTTTCCTGCACATTATGGAACTATATATCAACACTGAGAACAGCTCTGTGCTGCCTCCATGAACAGTCCCAGGGTTCCTTCACCCTCTTACTTCTCAACCTGAGCATTTCCCTTAAAAATCATCACAAATAAAACCTGATTAGATTAACTGTAAATAAAAGTATAATATCAAGATTCACTGTCTGTTTGTGGGGGTTGTTTTTGCTTTGTTGGTGGGGTATTTTTATTTAACTATAGCTCTTTTTCCATTAACAAGAGTCTGTCAGCTTTGCTAACTGGACTCAAACCGTGATGCCAATGCAATCATTTAATCTCCAATAATTCAGTCTAAGAAAACATGCAGATACAATCACTGTTCATCTGAGGTGACATCCTGCCAATGTATCAGCAAAGAAAGTCAGAGATCGTGGCTACAAGCGAGTCATGGTGATGCCAAACCCATCACCACAGCTGTCAGTAAAACCTCACAGGACCATTTGTCTGCAGTAGCTGCTATTACATATTAGCATTAAAAAGCCTGCAAGTGAATAACCATGTTTCCTTCAGAAACACCACAAAATACTCCATTCCTAATTTTTTTCAGTAGATAGAAGTTAAGGAGTGCATTGTTATTTCTTTAAATACAATTTGTAACATCACATTTCAAAAATTCCTTTAATATGTTTTTATTATTAAAAACTGGTTACCAAATATCAGAAGCAGTTCCCATGAAAGTCACTACAAATAGGCAGAGTCTGGAAGAGCAGACACTAAATTTGCATGGGAAATAAGCTCTTCCTCCAAAGCTGCCAAGCCTCTAAGACACACAGGCAACACTGCTCATTTTAATCACCCAGTGTTTATATTTTCTCCTCTGGACAGTGCCTTTCTGTGAGTATGTGATACCTGGCAAGAAAATAAGCCACATACAACAAATGCAGAGTTTTAGAGAGACCAAGGAGATCTCCCCACTGTCAGCAGTTCACTGCCACTGTGTTTGAATAGGTTTGCACAGCTTTAGGTAGCTGAGTTTAAGTTAATTGCTGTAAAGGACTTGCAAGTTGCCAATGCCCACATGCACAAAGTTCACAGTGTTCTCAAGATTTACTTGCAAATCGTCACAAACACTGAATTTCCATTCATTTTAAAACTCCATCAACACTCAGAACCTTCATGGAGGATTATATGACTCTCTCAGAAGGGAGGAGAATAAAAACAAAACTTTGGAATCCAGATATACTCTTCTCATACCTCATAGTTAATTTCCTAAATTTTGCACTAGATATTTAAAGGACCAACCAATGCACAGATGTTTGGAAGTGTTCTTCAATTGCAGCACCCACAACTATAATAGGGAAGATAAAAAAGTCACAAACCATTAGGAAGATCCATGCAGAAAGTGACATCATTAAAAGAGAGTGATGTAGAGATGATTTTCTGTTCTGGGATTTGGTTTTTGAGGGAGGTTGTTTTGATTTTTAGTGTTTTCCTATTTTTTTTTTATTTCTTTATTTATTTGAATCTAAGGTTGCAAAAACAACTGTATAACACAGTTAGGAGCCATTTCTGCTCCTATTTCTGATGAGTAAGTGTAGCCTTTTGCAAATTACTATAATTTCAAAAAGGATAGGAATGAAACAAAACATCTCCTCCATGTATCTCTTTCTCCCATACCTATTATTGCTTTCCACTTTTCCACACATAACCAAAAGTAAAGAAAACCTCGAAGTGTGTTTTTGTTCATTCAATTAGAATTTAAATTTCAAAGACAGCAAATGACAGCACTAGGTTCATAGTCCTCTGTGGAAAGAAAATGCAGTTATTGAAGCCACTCATACAGGGCATACAGAACATCACTTCTCACAGCAAGCAGCCAAGCAATATCTAAAAACAGTAGTTTCTTAAATTCAAGCCCTGTCCTGCACATCAGGTGCCAGAAGTTCCACTACAGGGGGAAAAGTGCCATTATCCAACCTGCTGTGGTAGGAAAGCACCACCTTCTGTGTATCCAAACTTACAAAACCCTGGGATGGATTTCTAGTTCTCACTGCTTGAAAGAAGTTGGTCTTCATCTAGAGACTAAAATATTGAACTAAATGGCCATTAATAGCATAGGAAAAAAAAACTGTGGCTTGCCCACAAGAGGAACTAAGATCAAATTCTTCATTTTCAGAAAAGTTTAAATAAAGATTCTACAGACAACCAAAGTAGGATCAAAGTGTAATCAAATGGTTCTATGTGTGAAAAGGAAAAAAAAAGCCAAAACAAACCACCCAACAATTAGTCTTCAATGGAATTGCAAATGTATTTACAAACAAGGGCTGAATTCAGATAATGGCCTGTTAACCAGCCTGACCTATTTCCTAAATGCAAGAGTTAATTTCCCATTTAGAGCCAGATGCTCATTAGCTCATTTTCAGGGCAACTTTCCCTCACCCCTAACCTACACATCAATTAATCTTGGAATTACTGCCAGATTTTGAATTTCACTAATAACTTACACAAAAGGAAGATTTTTCATTACAGTTGAACTGACTCTGCAAAATCTTTTGGTGTATCTGAGAACTTATATTATTACTGATTTAACTGAATCCTACAACAATTGTAACTAGAGATACAAAGGTAGCTTCATATAAATGTTGATAAATATTTAGAAATGCAAAAATTCTTTCTGTGCTATTTGTGACACATATCTGGCTTGACAATTCAGATCTGTCAGATATCACAGACATGGTTTTGGAAACAGCACAACACTCTAACCAAGCAAAAATTCAATAAAATGCAGCCTCGATAAATACATAAATAGACAAGTTGCCTGATAACAGGAAATAAAGTTTGCTGGAGCAGTCAGATATTATTGTTCTTTGTGCTTTACCCAAGGAGGTTTTATACATCAATGCTGCAGGTGTCCTATCACCCACCAACAAATGTAAATTGAATGCAATCAACTCAAGTGGCTGGTTTCCATTTCAGCTCCTGTAAGGTTATACAGAAAGGCCTCAATCTTCTTAATGGGGTTTGCCTAGCTCTGGTTGTCACATCAGGACAGCAAACAGAAAAGGGAATTTCACTCACCAAAAAAACCAAATAATAGAAACAGGAAGAAATAAAAGCCCAGAGGAACCAGCTGCTTTATTACAGCAAATTCTGTAATGAATAGTGATCTCCCAAATCCTGCTTATACTGCAAAATTCACTGATAAAACTGTGCTTGCCTAAACACCACCAGCAAGTTTTTAAGGATTCCAAAGAACCTTCACACTTACAATCATCAAATACACACATGTGAGTTTATAACTCTGCTACTGGGAAACAAAGAAGCCCAGCACCATTTCCTCTCCCTGCTCTTCCTCCTCTCCATGCACTCAGCTGCTTTGTGCAGGGATCTGGAATCTCCCCACGTCCCCAGGGCTGCTGGGTCCCCCTGGCAGCACCAGGCACTGAGCTCCTGCCCAGGGAGTGAGAACTGGGCAATGCCCTGGGCATCCCCTGGGTACCCAGAGCAGCAGGAACAGCCCCCCATGGGTCAGAGAGGTGTAGCTGTGCCAATGACAGCACCTCCTGCTGACCAGCCAAACTGCTGTTTATTTGCACTAATTAACCAGACTGAAACCAAGAAGTTTAATTTCACTTAAAAAGTATTATTTCACAAACTTCTTTCAGCTACTTTTCTGTTCACCTAGTAAATCTTTGAGAACTAAGACCTGCTGCATCCCCAGTATCTCTGGTCTGTATTCTGTTATTTCCTCTATTTGAAGCAGGATTTCTGCTGTGCCTGTGCTCTGCAGCTTTGTTATCTCAGTGGATTTTCTGACCCTCTCACACACCTGCCTGTGGGATCAAACAGGTCACTGCAGTTATTACCTGTGCTTAGGCAGCCAAAAGTATCAGCTCTGACTTCGTGGGTCCAGCCACCCCCTTTCCAGCAATTCTGCTAAGACTGAAACCTTGTGATGACTTCTCAAACGCCAAAGCCAGGCTTCAGGAGTTCTCTTCCTCTGCCACTCCTAAGTGCGACGAGGAGGCACAAACACATCCTGTCCTTAGGCACAAAAATAAACATTTACCTTCCAAATAAACACTGCAACTTTATTTGGGAAACTTTTATGAAGTCAAAAGGTGAGAGAAGTAGCAGCTTTTTTACAGGAAAGGGAGATGCACTAAATGAAGAGCTTTTAAAAATAATTTCAGCAAAATAAAGTGACTTTTTTTTCCTACTTCATAATCAGCAGAAGTTTGTGAATCTTTGCACACAAAATACTTATGATTAATCAGATGCTTTTGTCCAAAGGTTACAATTACCATTAATTTGCTGTGAGCTGCTAAATTAATCGTCCTGAAATGAGGCAGTTTTTCAATTAGAAATTGTTGATCTGTAGACAAAAGTAAGGTGGACGTTTACAGGGAAGGTTTTTAACATACTTTATACTTCATGAGAATGAAAACTACATAGAATATTTATTCTTCTAAATTCTCAGATAGTTAATATGGACAAATTGAGCAGCTGGCTTCCTGCCTAAGTAAATACAAGAAAATTGTTTGGGTTATTTGGCTAACTGGATTTTAAAAAGCCCAGAAGAAAAACACACATAGGTTTCCAAAAGCAACTATTTGGAATATTTACATTACAAGGCTCTGCATCCCTGCTCACCTCTGAGAAATGGTCATTAACTTACCACCCTTCTCCACCTGAACCACCCTGGGTTCCTCTATTTTATGCCACCTCCCAGCCTTTGAACAGCAGCTGGTTTTCTGTACAGCTGAGTTTGTTCATCACTGAACAGGACAAGCTCTTTCAGCCTCACTGCTCAGCTGGCAGGAGAATTCCCTGCTCCAGGCACCTGCAGAAGTGTTTTGTGACTGAACTTAACTTGTACCGTTTGTCTCAATACTTCCCATTTTAATTGCAGCAGGAAAATCGTCTGTCAGCTCTTTACAGGGGGCAGATCAGCCAAGGGAGGGTCACTGATAAGGGGCACGGGCAAAACTCATTCTTATCTCTCCCTCTGAAAATTCTGCAAACAAGGGAGAAGCTGCAGAACTGGGCTTTAAAGTCTATCTGCCTTTTTAGGATGAGAAAAAATCCCAAACAGCTGTACACTCTTTTCTATTTAAAGACTGACTGAAGCCTTCTGCATCACAAGTTCACTAATAGCAAAAATCCACTCTGAAGTGAAGCTGATGAGCAGGCCTCCTCCTAAAATGCCTAAGTGTAAGTCAGAGATGTAATCTCATCTCCTTTTTAAGTTTATATTTACTTTTCTATTTCTCTGCATAATCTCTTTTTGCAGCAAGCTAAGAGGGTTATTTTTAACGTACAGACTGTATCTAAAAATGCAGTGATTACCTTCCATCAGATGAAATTACAATTTAAAAAATAAATGGGGAAAAAACCAGACAAATCTAGCAACACTTCTATATAGAAACTGTTTGATACAGATCTATAAATAGCCTGTAAAATTCATAAAATAGACAAGGGAAAATACGTTTACATTAAGGTATATGAAGGAAAATGTTAAGTTTCTCTGGCCTTAGATTACTTACAGATTAAGCAGCAAAGTAAAATTTGCACACTCCCTAACCCAGAAGAGAGATGCCATGGTAATTACACCTGTGAATTTGCATTTCTGTGGTACAGTCAATGTACACTTCATATCAAGAGTCCAAAGTAACATCAGAAAACAAATAGTAAATAAACATTACAACCAAGTCAAAGTTAGGCTAAACAACACCCACAATGGAAATAGCAGAGATAACACTTATACACCCAGTTGAGAAAACAGATATATTTCTTATTTCTGGAAGACATAAACTCTTATGGCTTACACCTTAACAGGCAGAACAGGCTCCAGGGAAGAACAGCACTTTTTTTATCACCTAAATATTTTCCCATTTTCACATTTATATTGGAGAACATTTTCAAAAGCAGGTTAGATTTAAGCCACTAATCAATATTCTAACACCTCTAATACTATAGAAGTAATTCTTCATTTTAGTGTTGCAGTTTTAAAAAAATGCTAAAGTTCATTTAAATTTCTAGAGCCATAGAGGTTAGTGCTTTGATCAGCCTGTTAAAACAAATGCACATTTATGATTTTGGAAAGATCAATGTTTAATGTTCTTGCAAGACTCCAGGAGCACTCCCACCTCCAGGAACGCTGACACCTCCAGTCAGTCTTCACTGACAAGTCACCACCTCAGTCCATGCTCAGGTTGTGGAGCTGAAGGAATATCATTTGCCATTTCAGAGTAAAATCCTGCCTCTAAACCTTGCAACCACTGACAGGAACCACAGCTCAGATGGAAGTGCTCCACAGGAACTCCTAAATCACCTGCATGGAGTCACAACCCAACCCAGGCAAGGGAGGTTCTACACAAAACCCAACTCTCTTCCTCCCTGTCACTCACCTCCAAACTCCTCATGTGTTCCCAAAGATTCTTCCCCACACTTAACCAGTATTTCAAGTTAACTTATCTCTGATTTCACACCTGCTGACAAATATTTCCTCATCTGCCACAACAGTTCTGCTTCACAGGATTTCCCAGTGCAGGCTGAGGAACAGCATCACACAGCTCATTCTCATTACCCAAACACACCAAAATGGACAAAGAGAACAATGAGCTTACAAAACTCTAATTTCACACAACATTTACTGAGACACAGGACACAGGCTTGTGAGACAATCTTTGCTAGCAAGAAGCCAAAGAGGAAAAAAACAAACAAACCAAAGTTACAAGGAATTGACAAACTCAATCATTTTATGCAAAGGTGGCCAAAAGGTTTCCACAGCTTGAAATGAAGATCTTGACTCACCTTGGCTTTGCTCAGGAAAAGCACACATGGCCAAGCTGTGGAGTACATTTTCTGCTTGTCTGAATAGAAGACTAAAACCATAACTCCACCACTAGGCCCAGCCTAGTTGATGTTAATGCTCAACAGCAAAGAAGAATTCAAATTTACTCCTCAAAAAATGCCTACCTGGATTAGTTCAATCTGTTTCTCTTCCGGTGGACCAAATATCCCTCAGAAAACAATCTTGTGAATTAAACACTATGTTCAATTATGTCTCATTACTATAGAAGCAGCAGACTTTTCTCTGAATCCAACATTCACAGTCCCTATTCTCAGGAGATTTTTTTAATCACCAGAGAGAGAGAATTCTGCTGAGAATTTCCAGGGACAGCTTAGAGCCATCTGAGTGCTAAATTCTCCTCCTGATTTGTCTGTCAAAGCCATCCCCAGAATTTTTATGAAACACCTTAGTAAAGCTCCATCTGTTTTGTAGCAAAACAGCAGAACTTCACCAGAAGCACTGTAGCTAAGAACCATTTTGGCTCTAAATCTGCATGTCTACCAGCTCACCTTAATTCAGAATAAAGTCACTGCAAATGCACACGACTGACTTGCAGCTCATGATATAAAAGTGTGGGCAAATGCTTTTAGATACCACCCACACACAGAACCCAGTTTGTCCATTATCACCATCCCTCCCCCTTTCTGCTGGTTGGTACTTGGAGAACAGCTCTGACCTGGCACCCTCAGGGACTTTATTTCAGAAGAAATACAGAAAGCCTACATAGCAATCCAAATCAGGATGTGCAAAGCAAAACCCAGCAATGAATCAGCTCCAAGGAAATCAAGGCAAGGTTGAAAGACAAGTATTAACATATATAAGTGTCTAAAAAGTAAATCTAGTGCATCCTGTTTACAAACACACAATTCCCTGACTAATGGGTTGGTTTGCCCTGTGAAAATCACCCAGTCTTAACAATTGTGGAGCTTTTTTTCCATGGTCACTCAACAGCCCTGCTCACCAGCCTCAGAATGGAAGGTGACTCTGGCCTTACCTCTTTTTAATGTCTTTTTTCCCTTTAACACTGTTATCCTGCAGGAGAGGGGAGGAATCTCCTTCCTATTGCCATGCACTGCTTCTATTCTCAGAGAATATCCTCAAAGCCACACAAACAATTTCCTGAGATTTGCAGCAACTGCTATTGAAAATTAACTACCTTTATCAAGTTTGATATGGAAGTTATGAACTGCACCATGCAGCTCTCTATGTTTCCAGAACTGATTAAAACCTGTGACTATTTGGAATCAGTTTGCCATAAACCAGCAGGGTTTGCAGGAGGTGTCTGGAGGAGAGTGTCAGCTCACAGCTGAGCAATGGGGAGGTGCTGCAGGGTGCAACTACAAATACAGCCAGGTACATACAGGGAAGAAAGACTGCATTGAAACAGAGGCAGATTTTTGTTATTTTTAAGGGGTACACTATCTGTTTTCTGTAGATCTAGTTCTGAGCCCAGCATGCAGGTCCATTAAAGGTACAATTTATAGTCTCTCTCTGAACTCCAGTTACTCTTTCCCATTCTCCCTTTAAAAATTTTTTGTGATTTTTCAAGCCATGTATTTTCACTTCAAATAGCTCCTTGAGCACACCTTTCCCTCCAGCAACTGAACCTCAGCACTCTCAGTACTTGGAAGGCACATTAGTCTGGAAATTTAGCCTCACTTGAATAAGGCAGCCAATAGGAACAAGATGGATGGTTTGCTATCAGAACAACACGATCTGATCTCTGACAACACAAGCCTTGCCCATCAGGAGCCCAGACAGCTCCTTGCAGATAAGTTTCTGGAACATTAAAACTCTACACTTCCAGTATGTTGACTGCCAGGAGCCAGACCACACAGATCACAGTTGGACAGAGCTTTCTAACTGTGCTCAGTTTTGACAGAGACAATAACTTACCATATTTATGCATTTGTGATTTGGTTTGTGCTGTTAAACTGTTGCCAAACACAAGCCTGCTACTCCTCCCTAATACCTTCAGGAGTCCCAAGAACCAAGTCATCTTCAAAACATGCATGAATACCTCACATATGGAGATCTTCAAAGACAGAAGATTCCTCACCAGATTCTTTGCACAACTTTCAGCAGTTGTACATTTCCCTTTCGCATCTTGAGCTGATGACAGGGAACAAGATGCCAGTTTTTCCAGGCACAGAAACACACTGCAAAGCACTCTCACACCATGCATGGGGTTGTTACAGATCTAACTCTTCTTCCTATGTGAGATCAAAACATTTCACATGCAGCACTACATGAAAACAACAGAATTTGAAACATACTTCAAAGTGACTGAGTGTGTCAATCATTATGGTATTCATGCATTCACACTGCAAAACTCTTCTACACATCTGGGCATTTTTAGGCTTTCATCTGGTTTTAAGAATGCTGAAAACTTCAAGAAATTCCTGTATGTTTCCAGGTACTGTGTTAGACATTCTGTTACCTCTCCATCCTTTGAAGATTGTCCCACAATTCATACCCGTTCCTCCCTCCATTTCATCCCCAAATTTTCCAAGAGCACCAGTAATATTTTGTCACCGGTTGCACTGTAACACACTCAGCACTTCAGCACAGCACTGCCTCAGCCTCTGACTCCAGCACTATGTGCCCAGAAGTTCTTGTGGTGACCTCTTAATCCCTCAGCTAAGAAGCTGAGACTTCCTCAGAGCTCCCTTTCAGACCCTGCATGTCACTCTGATAAACAGAGTCCTCAATGGAGCCACTGGTGACAACACAAAACAGACATGCACTTTGTGCTCATCCAGTCCATTTATCCTTCAGGAATGAAACACATCTAAAACCCAAAGTCTCAGGCCAAACCAGAGACTCAGAAGTCAAATGAAGTGAACAACTTTATTTCTGGGGAAAAACCTGGCTATTACTTCTACACCTGGTTTAGCTAATTCTTAGTGAATAAATTCTCATTTAGGAAATTGATGTTTTTTAAGAGACAACCCATCAATCTCAAGCACTAACAAGATCCTACTTGACTGCTGACATTCAACCTAACTTTGCAAAGAAATATATCAAAATCAACACTGATTCACTCTGAATACTTTATATATATACTACTCACACTTTCCTAGGTTTTGTTTTTTAGGCAACCCAAATGTATCAGTGTTATCATCATGAAGACTTAGAATGTTGTCCTCCAGCCAAATGCTCCATGTACACTCTCAACTGGTCAGCAAATAGTCCCATATTTACATCTGGGACCAAGGCAGACACAATTCCAAGCTAGGAGTCATGGGTGATGCTTCTGATTCCCACTGCTGCAGAGGAGTGGGGGAAGGACAGCTCTGTGTGGGAAAGAACTCTACATCTACACAGCATTTGGCATAGAAGTCTGCAAAGCTCTGCTCATTTGCAGTATTATTCTTGAAACACTAACCTGTAAGTGTTCTGCATTTACTAAAGAAATAGGTTGGATGGATTAATTCAAACAATCAGATTAATAGAGCAAAATATAATTACTGACATGTAAATTGCAGGGACTTGCTTTTAGGGTAAGTTTTCTGTTACTTACACATGAGTAAAGAATGTGGAGTTGTATTTACTGAAAGTTGAAACATGTAAGGAAATGAAAAATCAGAAAGATCAACTGGAAATGTCATTAGTATTGTGAGGGAACAAGAAATAAATAAAAGCCCAGTGTTCAGAAAATAAATTGGAGCACGATGTAAGGTCTGACACACAGGCTTTTTGGAAAGTTTCAGCAGCATTTCTGTCACTTCCAGGTCTGGCACAATCAGCTTTGACCTGTTGAACTGCCCCTGCCCTGGCTGGCAGCTGGAAGTACCCATACCTGTGATCAGGAGACAAGGCTGGAGAACTTCAGGGCTAACCCAGGTAAAAGGATTTGGGGTTTTCTCCCACCACGGCAGTGCACTCCTCCTCCCTCTGCCAAACATCCAGGGGAGCAAGTTCTCCAGACAGCCCTGGGCTCCCTGACACTGCACAGCCACACAGGAGGTCAGGGCAGCATCACTGGCAGGGAGACAAAAGCTCCTGGTGGGAGGAACCCAACCAGCCTGGAGCCCTGGCATCCCCCTGGACACATGCCATGCTGCCTCAGGGCAGGGATCCAGGGAGATCCAGCCTCACCCACAGGCTGTGGGCTCCCACTGAGGCAGGCTGCTACAATCAGCCCTACAGCCTGTCCTGCAGTGAGTCAGGAGCTCTGGAGAAATGGGGTGAGGACAAAATGAATGGTTTTGCCTGTGGTCAGCCACCAGCTGTCCCAGGGAGCAGTGGCACAACCTCACCCCAGTGTCTGCCCCTAGAGCTGCTCCAAGGGCCATGGCCCTGTGGTCTGGGGAGCAACCACAGAAGGGCAAAACAAAACACCTCTGTTTACTTACCTGGGGTGAATGAATAAGGAGGTTTGACTTGGAAAGCTGCAATGTCCCAGAACCAGGAAACTCCTACTTGAGTGCTCTCACAAATCACACTCAGCAGGTCTGACCAATACAGCAGGTATTTACAACAGCTTGCCTCACACCAGAAAAACTCAATGGATTTTAGTGTACTGAGAGTACTTTCAGTTGTCTGCTTTGCTTTTGGCTCTAATTAGTGTCCTTTCAGAATATACTTTTGTTATTTGTTAAAAAAAAGGTAAGATACTTTTTCATACTCCCTCAATATGCCACATGATATCTTTGCATTTAGGATACAGAAAAATCACCTTTAAGTCATTTTGGGTTCAGTAATACATAAATGCCCTTGATGTAGGTAAATTTTATAAGAAGAAAAAGAATCAGTGCAATTAAAAAAAAAATAAACAGACCCAAACAATTGAGTAGCTATTAACTTTTCAGATTTCCTCAATACTTTCATTATTTGAATGCACTTGTTCCAGCCCTTCTCTGTCCTCATGCATTGCTCAGGATGTACATGTCAACAGCACTAAAATGATGGCACCTTTGACACCCCAAATAAAAAAAACCTGCTTCTTTGTTAGGCTGTTTTTTTTTCTTCCCCACTTATATTTCCCCCCCACCCTTTCTTCTTTAAACAAAGTATGGCAACAATTTGATAGCCCAGCAGTGTTTTGCCCTCCTGAACCCTGGCAGTGACCCAGAGGATTTTCTCTCTCCTACTAATCACAAGTCTGGCTGTGGCCATTTCCCATGACATAGCTGAAATTCTCCAAAACTGCCCCTCTCAACTTCACTACCAGCCCATACTGAAACCATTTTCTGCCTCCTCTCTGTCCCTGGAGCCTTTCCCTGGCCATGGCTGGGCTTCCAGACCTGCCCACCAGCAGCAGTAGCAGGTGCTCTTATCTGACACACACTTTAAAAGGAAACCAAACTTAAATGTGAAAAATACACTCTGCACGTAGTGAAACGGCATTTTAAAATATTTATCTCAAGCTCATAAACTCAAGGCCTGTTTCTATTCCAGCCTGGCTGCTGTTCCAGGCTCACCATCACACATTCTCTTCAGTGGTGCATAGAAATGGCTCTGATTTATTTGATTCCTTTCTATTAATATCAGGAACCATTTTGTCAGGAACCATAACTCAATTTCTGATCTGTGTCCTTGCTTATTCCACAAAAATTGGGCAATGGAAGTGTTGAAGAAAATTGCAACAAAAATTACTTAGATCACTCACTCAGATTTCACCATTTCAAGTTCATTGTGTTTAACCAAAAAAGTCCATGACTTTTTTTTGAAGGCAAGGCACAGCTAAACCCTTTGTGTCCTGTCTCTATACCAAGAGACTATTTAAGCACTGATTTACAACTGCTGAAAAAACATCAGTACTTCAGGAACAGGAACGATCACAATGCAGTCTTTTTAGAATTTACTTATTCTGTAATAACTTCAGACAATTCAAGTAGTGTCTGATTTTCCCAATATTCCCATTAAAACCCAAACCCAGCAATTTTTAATTCTACAAAAGCTTTCATTCAAAAATTCCCAGGTATCTCAATATCTGGCTATTTATACAATATGCCAGTAATACAACAAGCTGAAGGCAAGGAGTAGCATTACTGTAACACTTTTATGGAATATATAATAGTATGCACACTGGTAATTATTTGGGCTGTTGCTGTTTTTACGAAGCACTGCATTTTCTCGAAAAACAGTCTCAATGTCCATACTAAGAAATGGTTTCCAAGAGCAACTCAGCAGCAGCACAACATATGCAAGAGCAGTGATGGAAAAAAGTACCTACCAAGAGGGTGAGTAAAATGTTTGTGGAACAACCAGCACACAAAGATGTTTGGCTACCTACAATAAAATAAATCACCAGCTCTTAACACCAGTGCTGTCTAACAGTAAACTAACCCACAGAAAGTTACTTAATTCAGAATGCCATCCAACCCTCTCAAATCCAAGCTGTTTAAATAAAACACTTAATTCAACAACTGAAAATTCCAATCAGGACACTGAGTCTTGCCCACCACATTCCAAAATTCCTTGCCCTTATCAGGTAATTTTTTTTGCCTTATTATCTAATAATTAATATTTTCCAACAGGTCTTTAAAAAATCAGTCCACATAGTCAACTTATAGTCACTGAAGAAATGTTTTTGCACGCAGGATTTTTGTTTCCCCAAGTTATTCCCTAAGACAGTTGGAAATGCTGAGCAGAACAATGTCAGATCTCCAGGAGAGGGACTCTGCAAACACCTGAGTTCAGTGCAAAGAGACACAGTCAGAACCACCAGTAATGCAGAAATTAAGCCCCAGCTGCTCTCCTGACTCTGTAACTTGGTATATTTAGAACATGGACTCTGCTGTGCAAAGGCAAGGACATAAGACAGTGCTAGGTTTTTTTGGTTGGTTTTTTTTTTTTAATTGTCTGACTTTAGGGTTTTTTGGTTGGGTGGGGTTTGTTTCGACAGACAGCAGAAGTTCTAAAGGACTGCATCTCTTCCCAGGGGTTTATAATGATGGCCTTTTGTGCCAGTTCTGATTTCAGGCAGTGAAGCAATGTGTGCTTGCAGAGTCTCCAGTGCTGTGGAGCTGCAGGAGATGGGCAGGGCTGTCCCAGCCCAGGGAGAACTCAACCTGGCACTGCAGCATCAGGAATCTGGATCAGGAATCCTCACCCAGCTCCTCTGGCCATGCATGGCTTAGCCTGGAAAAACACAAAGTACCCCAGCAGAAAGAAACAACTGCCACAAAATCCTCCTCCAGGCTGGCAGATGCCAGTTCTGGCTCCTCTTCTCAGTAGATGGATCACTCTTTTGTCCTCTAATATTTTTTATATGTGAAATAAATGCTACCAACTTTTTCACACCTACACAAAATTCTGCAAAAAAGAGCCATAATTGCCATAAAAAGTCTCTAAACATATTTTAGCAGGGGAAGAGTTGACAATAAGCAAAAAAAAATACAATATCCATCCTTTAATTCAAATACTCAGGTGCCTTGGCGTAATTCAAAGGAATAAGAGCACTGCACAGCAACTGCAATTTCTGTATTTTCTCTTATGAATTATAAAATGTATAACCCTATGAAATGGCAATCAATAATGTACTAGTCTCAATAAACATCATCAATACACAGTGACAAGTGGGATGTATGGATTAATGAGAAATTCCTGTGTAAAGTGTGTACTCAATTATTTGCAATCCCTTCAAAATAACAAAGTAGAGAATAATTTGATAATTAAGTAATTAAAGATAGTCATGCTGTCTGGAATTGTTTAAGATGCAGGGCTATGAGGTGATGTCTGTCTTCAGTCTGTAAAAATATAAAATGAGGAACCACTAAACAGTATTATATGGTTCTAATCAACTCACAAAATGAATATGTCTTTTATTGCAAAAATAAAATTAAATTAGAAAAGCAGTTTAAATATCTCATTTTTTCTTCAAAAATAAACATTCCTAAAATTAAAGTACTTGTCTCATCCACACAGTTAACAGTTACTTCACATATTACCTGTCCCTGACATGCCAGTCTCCACAGCATAAATAATTTCTTTGGCCAACTAGCTGAGAACTCTAAATTAATTAATCTGCATAACACAAATGTTAGATTTTGGAATATTTGTTTTAATATTGTGTATATAGATGGCTGCCAGAAAAACTCACAAAAATATTTTTTACAAAAAAAAAACAACACTACTTGAAAAAAACCTTTTGATTTACACATTTAAGGAAAATTTTGTAATTCAGTAACTTAATTAAATGAGTCAAGTTGAGCCTTCCTGAGGACACTTTTAACAAGTCCTTCCCTCCAGTGTCAGAGGGAAGTATCACCAGTACCATCATGCAAGAAATAGTGTTGTATTTTCCTTAGCTGGAGCTTTACCACAAGTTTCAAAATCATGAAATGATTGGTTGGGCCCATTTGAATCTTCACATACAAACCCCATTTGTGACATGGGCTAGTGACAGTGATAGTGCTGCAGCAGCTTAAAACATGAAATTCAGCAGAAGCCAGTGGACATTAAGACAACATTTCCTTTTAACTACTTTTTTTCTTTTAAATAGTTGAGATTTTTCTGTAATTTAAATTGATTGCTGACATTGTAGTAACATTACCTTAGAGACTGTTTGGAAATAAATCTGAAAATTAAATCAAGATCATCAGATTAAGATGAGAAAGAGAACAAACCTTTTTCTGTAGCTGCAATCTGAAACTAAGTTAATAACATTTAAATGCAAGAGCTATGTTCTTAGATAATGGGAGGTTGAGCCCAACCTCCTTCTTTCCAATTTTACCTCTGGATGTGAACACAGAGCAGGCCAGTCCTAAAATGCCTCCTCCTGTAGGAAAACCTTGATCCTCCATCCATCCAAGCCCACTTTGAACAGGATCTTGGGAAGGAAAACCCCGAGAACAGGAGCCATCTCTACAATACTCCCTTTTTCCTTTTCCTTTTTTATACCATTTTCAAACAGAATCTGGGCAGCCCCTCTCTGCCTGTGTTACACCATGACCCCACCACAGCCTCCTAGATCAGCCACTCTGGTTTTACAGGCTGGTTTTGAGCAAAGCAGAAACAAAAGGCAAAAAGCAAATAAATTCCTCTCACAATAAGATGCAAGATGATAAAATGTAAAAATATTGAACACCAAGGCACATCCTACCTCTGAAAAGGACACCAAAGTCAATGTTACAAGTGGATTCAAACAGCACAGTTAGTGTGGGACACAGCTAAAATTTACTTTCCTCAGCAGCAGTTCATCAATTCTGGCTCCTGATGACTTTCCAGGGTTGTGGGAGTTGAAAACCAACATCTCATACTCTAACATCCTGATGATGAGCACAGTCTTGTGCCTCTTAGGCACTAGATCTTCCAGCACCCACAAAAATCCTGTCTACTACATTTAATCTTTCATTCTGAATAGAAGAAGGACAAAAAAACCAAAAACTCCACAGTTTGGATCCCATCCACAGTATCTTCCAAACCTTGAACCAGCTAAAGGCTTCCAAGCCCTAGCATTAAATACTGTAAATAACATATTTAACCACAGAATACTTCAGGTTGTAGGGGACCTCTGAGGTCATATGGTTCAACTTCCCACTCAAAACACAGCCAATTAAATGCTGATGAGGTTAATATGCTCCATCTCTCTTATACTGTATTGTATATATATTCTTATATTTCTGGCAAGAAAACCAGAAAAATCTCCTTCTACAGGAGAAAGAAACAAATGGGTTGGCTACCACAATACTAAGTAAGAAAACCTTAAAAAGCAGGCACATTAGTGGGGAAAAAACTCCTAACAACCCAGTGACTGCTGATGCAAGACAAGCCACTGACTATTTCTACAGCTAATCCCCCCACCCTGGGCAGATGAAGTCAATTGTGGAAATTTACTTAAGAAAATACCTCAATGAAGTATCTAAGCATTGCATAATTTAAAAAGTGCAGTTTAAAGTTACACAGAAGCATTGTCACAGGCTGTTCAACACAGCAGCATCCCCAGCAGCCCTCTAGCTCCTGAATATTCACTGGGAACTGCTAGAGCTTGTTTCTTTATGAATATTGCAAATTTTCATACATAAAAATTGCTTCCCCTCAGTTTTTAACTGTGTTGATCTTTCAGGTTAGGATACACAAGGGAGAGGCCAGGCTGAAAGCCCACAGAGAAGCTCAGTCTGGCATTCCTCTTGCCAATCTGACACTCAAACACTGGGGCACACACACAGAAAATGCCTCACAAAGTCTCTGCTAACTGAACTCCTTCCCCATTTTCAGGGCAAGGCTACAGAGTCAAGCCAGAGTGATAAGTCCTCACTTTTCCTTATTTCATGGAATGCTCAATGTGCCCTAAAATCCTTTTCCCTTTTTCATTTCATTCTTTAGAAAGGAAAAACTCTATCAAGTGAATTAAGAGAGGTAAAAAAACCAGACTGGTAATAAATAAGTCTCTACTTTTAAAGGTATATCATTTACACTTTCCATACAATTGTATTTATTTACAAACCTTAACTACAAAGTGAAAAACAATCTAGCTGATATTTTTGCCAAGTTTGACACCCGACACATGGGCTGTTGCAAGCCACAGCTATCCACAGCAACTGGCCCTTTGTTCCTAGGCTTATTTAAACACAATGAAATGGGTTTACCTCATTAAAGAGGGGCTGGAATAAGCTCCAGCTGCACAAGAGTGAGGTGGTCCTCATTTTTAAAAACCAGCAATGCCATTTGGGAAAAAATGAGTAACAAGCAGTGAAGAAAAATAATTTCCTTCAAGCAATTGAAATACCAGTTTTGAAGATAAAATAGTGCAAAACCCGAGGCTAGTAAAAAGAAACATGTTTTCCTTTGAAGTTCACCACCAACTGGGGCAAGTGGCATGTTGCATTCCCCAGGCTGATGGGAAATTTGTTTTCTGTCCTGTCAGGAAAAAATACCATGGTCCCTCTGGAGCCTGTAATTACTGATGCATGTAAATTACACTTTATCAAAATACTCCATGAATGGAAGTCAAAGCTGAGCAGCCCACCTGAGCAATGTCAAATAACTCTGCCCCTGTCAGAGGAAGGGACACTCTGGACCTCAGCTGTGCATTTCCCATCTCGTGGCAAACGCCAGAACAGCCACCAAAACTGAGATTTGAGATTCCCTCGCTCACACAGGGATGTGCCATCGTGTCCTCCCAACAAACCCAGCCAAGGACACAGATTTAGGGTTTTATAGCCAGCCCAATGGCAGTGCACTGCCCCAGGATGGTGTTTCCAGGACAGCCCTTGGCAAGCTCTTCATACAGCAGGAGCAACATGAGTCCTCTGGAGCCAAGGAAGGGAAGGTGTTTAAGTGAAATCCCTCCTATACCAGTGAGTTCAGGGATCAAATAACACCAAGACACTGCAAAGACTGCCACTTCTGCAGAGAAAGTCCTATGAAAAAATCTAGCCCAATATACCATCAGCTCTGCTCCCAGTAAGGGATTCTAAGGTATGGGGCCAATCAAGCAATTATTGGGAAAAAGTAGAGCAGGAAAGTACAAAAAACTCAAGGTGAAAAAAGCAAAAATTCCATCCAGTGCTTTTGAGGATACAGTCCCTTTGTGCATATGCTCCTTGTAAAGACAAAAGTTTGGGCTCAGAGACTGAATGCCCCAGGGCACTCAGCAACCTCCTCACTCCCAGGAAGGACAGCGAGGAGGACTGACCCAGGAATGAGTATCAGAACTTACAGGGAGTCCTGTTCCTGCTGCTGTGTGGTAGGATACAAGATTATTCTCTCAATAAAAGGAACTAACTGTAAACGCATAATATTTGGTTTCATATAAGAGGCTTTTCTTGTCAGCATTTCTCCCCTCACAGTTCACCGAGCACTGATGTTGTACCATGCATGGAAACCATTCAAAACATTAAACTTAATATTCCTTCATAGATCAGTAGAAATGGAGTAAATTCGTATCAGCTGTTTCCTGAAGAAAACATTTCATACATGTCTTTAGCAACAGCCCATCAGGGAGTTTAACAGAGCAAAGCAAAAGGCAGGTGCTTAATTTCAAATATGCTTCAGTCAATTTTCTCACAGTACTTGCATTTTCATTGTAGAAAATCTCAATATTCTAACAGTGGCAATTACTGTATATTTGAATAATCTCACTAAGTTCCAAAGTATTATATAAGGGAAACATTAAAAATCAGCTCATGGACTTTGTATAACACATGGTGCCATAACCTTTTGTTTTCAGTGTGTTACACTGAATGAAGAAATAAAAGCAGCTGAAAGGCACACCTTGTACAACATCCTTGCCTTAGTCATGAGAGCAAGATGATGATAAACCGCCCTTGCCAATCTATTCTCGTAGCACCGTAACATTTAGTGACTTGCACGGGTTATTTTAATTTTGTTTCATGAATATTTTCTACCCTTGTAAGTTTTACAGTGCAGTCTGCACTGGGGACGTGGAGCTGTGTCAGGCTCCAGATCAAATCCCCTGGTTCAGCTTCTGACCCTTCTGACAGGCACACACATGCCCCAGGCTACAATCCCATGGCTCTCCCAACTGCAGGGGCTGGAATCAAAATGAAATCCTGGATCATTTATGACTGTATTTCAAAAGCAAACCTAGTGCATTTAAAAGTAATAGCAGCTTTCATTTTTGAGACCTTTAAGTGTCTGAAATACTTTAAACAGGCATGGCCTGTTACCCCTGTGAAACACATGGAAAAGCTCCAGAAAGCCTGACTTAAGCTTCCCGTTGTACACATTGCAGGTTTCAATGATAATTAAAACAAGGAAGCATTTGGCCTTGCATTGTTTTACCCACCAAACCCTTCCTCATGGGGCATTCTGACTGGGCAATAAATCTCTGTAGGTAAATCAGGGTTCTGCTGCCATGAAACAACCAGAAGAGCAGAAGCCAGAAAACTGCTGATAATGGCCTTTTCTTTTTAAAGACACTGATGAAAATCAAGACTTCATGTGCAGCACTTGTAATTTAACACTCATTAGTATCTCTACACCAACGATCAGGTCTCCTACTTCTACCATCCACACACACTAAAAGAAATTCTCATTATCTGCAACATATTTCCAAAGTATTTGAAAGGACTTTTACAAGACAATGAATGTAAACTCATCTTTGGCCTCAGGATGACAGTCTATTATGGAAAGCAGCAGAAATATTTACATTATCATTATGATATTTTTCCTGTTGCGTAGATGAGATGTCTGCACTTCGGGTCATCAGTTCAATCTGTTCCTACATTTGCTTTGTGTGAGGAAACTGCCTCAGTGTGAAAATAATGCCAAATGTATTCTAATCTCCTGTTCACCAAAAAGAAAAGAGAGTTGTATTCACTCTGCATTGTCACCTAGTTGCAGTAATGACGATTTACAAGTGAATTTCCCACTGCTCATTCTAACCATGGACAAGACTCCAGCAGCTCAAAAGCACTGAACACTCAGAAAACATTTTTCAGCTCCTTTCAGAGCACAGACGAAGGGTAAAGGCCAAAAACATTCACATAATAACTAATTGATTAAAAGGAAGTTTGCAAACAAGAAAAGCAATATCCATAAAGCAATGCTGAGTGCAAGTACACCGTGATGTGCAGACATTTGCTGACTAGCTCTAATGGCAAGGCCAAAAAAAATCACATTAACAAAGCAAAAGCAGTAAATCTGACCCTGACAGACTTGGAGATGCACAGACTACCAAGGTTATCCAGTTTCCGGAAAAGAAACTGCCTATAAACCATCAGGTCAGATCCCCCAGTAATAATATACCTGTGATATAACCTAATTAATCTCCAGCTGCAAGCTCCACAGCCACTCAATCCTCTGTCAAGCCTGAAAGCAGCCCGTGAGTGGCACAGACAAATCCACCCTGCAGAGGCCACCAGCAGCAGCAGCTCCCTGGCCCTGCCACCACCACAAATCAAGCCCCAGAAGCAGAAGCCAGCATTGCAGGGAGCTACAGAACTTGGACTACTGCTCACAGAAGCAAAAAAAGCCCAAATTGTGGAGACTAACCTAAGAAAACAGCAAGCCAATAATGCCCACCCACAACTGCTGTGTTTTGAGACATAACAGCTCAGTGATGTGAAAGCCCTGGTAACCAGAAGCTGAGTCACTGCTTTTCCCCCCATTTAAACTCATCACTCCAAAGACAGAAGTTGGAGGCAGTTAATAAGGACACATTTCAGAGCTGGCAGAGCACACACAGAACTCAGAACCCACGTATGCAGCTCACCAGGTGGTGACTGACCACAGAGCTGCCCTTGCTGGGACTCACTCAAAGCAGCAGCAGGTTGTGCACAAGTTCAGAAAAGCCTCATTTTGCTAAGCACCTCCAGGATGTTCTCAAAAAGAATGAACTCTCATGGGAATTAATCTCTAATTGTGAACACACACTGAATTTGTCAGTATTCCTTGTTTGATACTGAGAATAAGGCAAATTTTAAGCAAGGCCAGAAACTACTTACAAGGGCTCTGTTAATGCAAAATCATGGACTGGACTTAGTAAGTTCACAAGGCTGCTGTTGGTGTTAGCATTTTTCAGTTCAGGATTGCTTTGAGCAGCCAATTATAGTATATTAACAGTATTTTTAATGTGCTATCTCAAAGCCATGTGATTTGAAACTAGAATTTACCTGAGAGTGCTTTAAAAACTCCAACATTCAGGAAAATGGATGCCCAGCAGCATGGTTAATGCTACCAAATAATTAAATGGCAAATTAATCCCACTATTTTGGAGCTTCCTGGTTTCTTGAGCTGAATATCAATGAAAAGATGTCACCCTTCAAGTAGCAAAGGAAAAAAACATTGGAAATGCAAGGCAGTAGTTACTCAGCTAACAGAGAAAAACAACTTATTTCCAAAGCAGACTTATGCTTAATCTGCATGTGTGGCATTTCTTCTGGAAATGTATAATCCTTTGCCACAAACTCCCTTAAATAGCTTTGTAATAAGATGACCTGATCACAGAAGTTGGCAGTAGAACCCTCCTTAGAAGGGAGACGCCACTAAAACCCAGCAGTAATTTTCACAAAAACACCCTTTCTTCCCCAGTTGTGCCTATTTCCCTTCAGAGGGGAAAGAAGACATCTGCACAGTATCATTTCAAATAACCAATTTCACACAGGGGAAAAAGCAGCACTGAAGAGGAAGCCTTCTGGCTTTTCAACATGTTTTCCTTTGTTTTCTACTCTCAAAATAATAAGTTTAAAATATTTTATATTTTTAATTATTATTCTGCATTAATTTAGACAGAAGATCCTTAGACTCTTCAAATAAAATTGGTGTGTACTTGTATTAAAAAAAAAAAGGTTAAATACATTATTTACAAGCAGAGCTCAAAAGAAGATCTAGAATGACTTCAGCTTGATAAATGGTGCAAATGTCATCCAGCTATCTGCAGCACAAGCCCCTGACCTAATGCACATCTTTCCCAAGCCAGAAGTGCACCCCAGAGACCACCAAACACTTACTGTAATTATTTACTGTCTTCTGAAAAGACCTGCTGTGATCTATACACCGTAAAACTACAATTATTGGATGTGGAGAGAACCACAAAAACACCCTGTTACAAGCCCATGCTCTTTTGTCATGGCAACACTGTAACTCAAACTCCTGCAACAATTGAATTGTCAGGATCCTGCTTTAATGGAAATTATAATGGAGCTCTGAGGCAGCAATCTGGGAGAGCTTTCTTTCTATAAAGAGAACAAACAGAGAAATAAAGAGGACACACAGAAAATTTATGATCTGATTGCTTTTCCAAGCGCAGCTTCTAATGACACCCATGAGATGAAAGAGGCAGAATGTGACCAGGAGTCGTGGTTTGATGCTCTGGGGCTTTACAAGTGACACTGCTCAGAGAGCTTCCAGCAGCAAATCCTGGGCAAGTCACAGCCATGTGCAACAACCCCTGGCTGCAATAAACATCTGAGCTACACAGGCACTCAGAGGGAAGCAGGCATTGGGAAAATCTGACACACCCTGCACTTGTCCAGCCCCAGGCAGGAGGCACTGGCTCACCTGGGCCAACACCTGCCTGCAGTGTCCCTCCCACAGGGAAGGGGACAACACCTTCACATTTATGTCTAACAAGGGCAGCTTCTTAGTAAAGCACTAACTAAATAGTTCCAGCTGCTCCTAACCAGGAATTATCCAAGGAAACTACTTACACAAAATCAGATAAACACACTGCACACACACTGATACTAAGTCAAGGAAAGAGATGGCAAATAGCAATTTCTAAAAATAAAACACTGTCCTACTGTGATTTCATTGTCAATAAAGTTAATATCCCCAAGTCAGGTCTGTTTTGCCTGTGACAGTCACTGGTGAGGGATCTCTCCCTGCTCTTATCTCACCCCACAATTATAATTGCATTATATCTTCTCTCCCTGCCCAGCTGAGAAGAGCAGTGACAGAGCAGCTTTGGGGACCTGCCAGGGTCAGCCCAGCACACAACCTCAGCTGCTGTGTGATTCTGCTAAAACTGAATATTGCCTCTTTTTAAGGCTACTCACAGAATTTGCATTGTGTGCTGCAAGTACTTACTCACTATTTTACCCATCTATCAATCAACTTTCACAATACTCCACTAGATAAGAAAGGAGCATCCCACTGATCCAGCTCTGACAAATCTCACAGATTTGTACAAATACTTACACCATGTCAACAACAAGCAACTCACCACAGAGTGCCTTTTCCTGATACTGAGAGAAATGCCATTTTATTAAAACAAATAACTTGTCTACAATGTCTCCATTCTGCTGCTTGTGCTAATGTAGCCGACTTTAGAAATAACTATAAATGAATATGATAAAATATTGGGACGTGACAGTCACTGGTGAGGAACACATGACTAAAAAATTTAAACAGGAAGGTATTGGGAATGCTCAGCCATGAACCCAAATTGTCTCAGCTCAGGATCACAGGGCTCTGCTCCCACACTAAGACACTCAGTTTTGGAATAAAATTCTGATTCTCGATTCTAGATTCTGATACTACTCAAAAAAGTAAACAAATTAATTTAAGAGACTAATGGATGCTTCCACTATCCTGATATTCTGGTATCAGATTTCAGTATCTATGTTTCCAGAGCCTGGTTTGCTCAGTCAAGTGACAACTAAGACAGTTCATTAAAAATAGACCAAGCAAATGGTCCATGGCTATAAATTTGGAAGAGGCATTAATTCTCATTGCAAGACTTGAGTTTAGAGCCCTTCTAAGAGGTTTTTTTCACACATACAAAAGAGCTTTACCATGGCTACTTAGCAGCTAGCCTGAGGTATAGAGGCTTTAACAATGAAACAAATATATTGTTACATGACAGGGTGTTTGTGGGAAAATGAGCTTGTTTCTCCTTTTGTGTTCAAAGATAAATAAGTATCTCATGGACCCCCTAGTATACTCGTTTTTTAGTGAAAAGCAGATGCACTACAATCATTTTATACACCAGCTCTGCACACAAAGGAAACAGGATTCCAGCAGGCACAAATCTTTGCTTACAACCTCTGCAGATGAATTTCATGAGTTCTTTCAGATATAAGAAAATAATTGTCTTAGAATCAAAACCTAGTTTTATAGCTGTTAAATTGCATGTTTCATTTTATTATGCTTTTTCTGTGCATTTCATCACTTGTATTAAAAATACCTGTTCCTTTATGGATAGATATTAGTAAGTATCTGAAACTATTTAATAAAAAGATATTTCATACTTTTATTTCTCAATTCATTTAAAATATTTTTTCCTTGATTCAGTTTTCTCATTAAAAGTGCCTGCATTTTGAATTATTGGGTAATTATCCCAGATAAAACAGTTCAGAAGCTTTAAAACCTAGGCAGTGAAGGCAACAGAGCAATGAGAAACATTTCCACCAGAGAATCTAATCAAGGGCTCACTCATCATCCAACTTAAACTTAAAACCCTTATCTAAACCAAAGCAAACAAAATCCATGAGTCTCAAAGCCACTCTTTCTGGAAGAAAAAGCTCAAAGCCTTATGAGAAGCTCATTTTGTGGGACGCCTCATATTCCATTCAAGGTTTATTTCACTATATATTCCTACTTGTAATATCAACCAGATGTGACAATGAAGCCTAACAAGCCCTGTAAAAGATGCAAAGGATATCCTGAAGCTCAGAATTCAGGGGAGGCTCAGAGAAAAAAGCCAAAGGTACCTGGAGTTGAAGTGAGGGTTGAGGACACAGTTATAATCTGAGAAGCATTCTAAATTCAATTTCAGTAGTTATCAGAAAGTGGAAATGCACTGTGCAAGACCTGGTGACACACACAGAACCCACCAGGGACAACAGCACTGCTGTCCCAAACCATGAGCACGTGGAACAGCACGAGAGCCCCCGGGTTTGTCCTGCAGCTTTAAAGCACATCATCAACACAAAACCCTGCCCTGCATTCTGATTCCCAGCAGCAGCAGGGCTGAAGAGATTCTGCTGATACCAATCCACAGAACCAAAGTTGGTTCCTCCTGTAAGGTCCCAGGTTTCAGCCTGGCTGACAGAACACTGAGAAAAGCCCTCAGTTGCTTTTTCAGCCTTTAACTACTCCTGAAACATTAACAGGTCTTAGCCAAAACCCTCCAGCACACAAAATTCTTCCATGTTTAAGCAGCTCAGTAACTCCACCTCCACCACATTTTATTCATGATAATAAACATGCTCAATTTTCACACTCGCATAAAGATACCAAACTTAGAATGTCATCTTTCTATTTTCTTTATCTTAAAAAAAGTCAAGCTCGTACCTTCATTATCAAAGTCATGGACTGTTACACTCACTGCATGCCTGCTGGAGAGGGCAGCTTCAGAATCACAGAACTCATCTCTATTTCCTCTGTGGACAAGACTAACAGCTCTTCATTCCAATGAACAAACCTAAATCTTACAATCTGGACATACTGCACTGAGTTCTTGAAAATTTTGCATTGTTTGAGCTGTAGCAAGCTTACATAATTAAAATACTTGACTTTTGGACTTTCTACTTCATGAGGATTACAATTATTAAGAAAATAATGGAGCAACATCTGAGTAACTCAGAGTCAAGAGTTGAAAAATATGGCAGCAGAAGTACTATAGCTGTACCATGGAAAATGAAAACTAAGACCAGCACTATCTACACTTTTTAATGTTCATTTAAATTCACTCCTCGTAAATTCCACAGAATCTACCTCACCCCTGCATCAGCCTGTCTTCCCGATTTTTGCTTCACTGCTTTTATGCTCTTTCATCACTTTCTCAGCTCTGCTTTCTTCTGGAGAGGCTGGGTCAGAGCAGCTGCAGGGAGGAATGCAGGCACCACTGCCCCTCCACTTAAGCATCTGAGAGCAGAGGGGAATGCTGGATCCAGACAAGTCAGTAAGAACAGCTCTGAACCTACCAGCAGTGGGACCAAGACAGTAACATGAAACAATAGAGAGCAATCATATATATGTGCGTGTGTGTTTTTACAGATTCTAGTAGGAAGTAAATTTTTCATTCTTATCCCATGACAGAAAAACACGCAACCAAACTACACTTGGAACTGTAACAGTTCACTTGAGCTAGGATTTATTTGCTTATAATACACACTCTATTTATATAACACTTGTATCTTCAAAAGAAAAAGCGAGTTTCTTCTGACAAACAGTGTTGAAGTGATCTATCTAATGCACTGCTCAACAGTAAGCAAGACTGAATGAATGTCAGTGAATAAAGACAAATGTTCTGACAGCATCCGTTGGGAGGCATTACAGAACACAGCATCCAGATTAATCATTCCATTCTATGTAACTTTATTACAATCTTTATATTCTAAAAGCAAAATTACTGCCCTTGCTATTAAGGGCTATAATGTATCATGATTACAGGACCTACTGAAAAACACACTCTGTGGTGCTGTAGAGCCTCAGCTACTTTCACTTCAATTCTTTGTGCGAGGTTCCTGAGGACAGATGCACACAAGTTATCAACACACACATTCCTCTGAAAGCATTCCTCTGAAACCACAAATTACCAGAGAGTTCTTCCCATGATATCCAGGTACAATGAGACCACTCACAGAGCAATTTTCAACATGTTAAGCTGGGATTTGTAGAGATCCAGGTAAACTCTATAAAAGCTTTTCTCTTGAAATCATCATCATATCCTTAGACAACCAACCTACCTAAAGCAACTCTTCTACCAAATAAATACAACTGGCACCTTCCAGAGACCAGATAAAGGTATCTGCAACTATGTCCCAGCTCACACTTTATACTCAAGCAGAGTTGCAAGATGCAAAATTTCAAAACTATGCAAAGAACATAAGGAAATGCAACCAAATTGTTCAGCTCAAGCAATCCATTCAGCAAATATATCTTAATGAATTCAAAAGTCATGACAAAAAACAAGTCCAACAAAGATTTTTCCAAGCAGATTTTTAGACTGAAAGATGGCTATGGCTTATATTTTTTTAAATATTTTTATACATCTGCAGAATGATGGCAGTGACTTGTACAGTTTTTCATGAGCAAGTTTGGACAACACCAGAAGCTCGTTGGAGAATTTCTCCAAACTACCAATATAACTTATTGCACAGCACTGTTCAGCTTGCCTCTTTCAAACATAAACCAAAATTCTACTTTTTTAAAGTCATCTGATTCCAAAATTAATCTGCACTATCACCATGTGGTTTGTATTTCCATGGGAAGAAAAATTTACTGCACTCTCTAAATGGTTTGTTTGATTGCACGTTAATGTATTGAAACAATTATAAAAACTCCACATGAATGGATAAGTTTTTCAGCCACCCTGTAACAACTTCACAATTTCACTAACCAAATCACAAGTCTTAATGTCTGATCTTCCATAAACAAACTCAAGCATTAAAAGAACAGTCTTACCAAATTTCAAAAAGCCAGTTTGGATCATGAATTTAACTTTGGCAGAATCCAGAAAATTATTTCAAACAGTTTGTGACTACTCCTTTAAAAAGGCAGATGACTCTTTTTTTGATAGTAACTACGCAGACACCTGCTCATTAATTTTATTTTTGTACACTTTTTAAAAATAAATATATATTTTAGAAATCATCCAGTTATTGTTCTAACACCACCCTCTT
>VZTT01046472.1:1532-15800 GCA_013400855.1 Buphagus erythrorhynchus | reverse complement strand
CACGCGAGCAGGCGGAGGAGGCATGAAAGCACGGAAGGAAGGAAGGAAGGAAGGAAGGATTTGATAACACTCATAAAATAAATAATTCTGTGCATCTTCCATGGGAAAATTCAGGATTTTCCTGCCTGGAGCACGGATCCATCCTCATCCCTTTTCCCTCTTTTCTATGGGATGAACCACACAAAACCCCAAGCTCTGGAGACGCCTGGAAACCTTCTGGCCTGTGCCATGGAGGATGAAGCTTTGCCTCAATCCAGTTTTTTGTTTTTTTTTTTTTTTTTTTTTTTTTTTTGTTGTTTTTTGTTTGTTTTTTGTGTTTTTTNTTTTTTTTTTTTTGTTTTTGTTTTTGTTTTTTGTGTTTTGTTTTTTGGTTTTTTTGGGGGGGGAAGGAACCAGGGCTTACACTTTTGCCCTTTCCTCTGGATTTCTCCTCTTTTTTCCAGGGAATCCCCGGCTGACAGGATCTGGCAGCACCCTAAAGAGTCTTTCCTGGATTTAATCCATGGAAAAAGACCTTTATTTCTCCTGCACTCGTCGGGAAGCAGCAGGAGCAGGGTTAAATCCCAACCGGCCTCCTGCTCCCTGACTTGGCCCCGACTGGAAGAGCCTGGAGGCTGAAACAAAACAACCCCCCTTCAAAAAAAAATGGGAAAAACAGCTTTTGTTTCCAAATAAACAAATTCCCTCTGCCCTCAGGTGTGGGTCTCCATTAACGCTCCCTCCTCTGCCAAGGCCTGGGCTCCATGTGGAGTCCCTGGCTCTGGAAGAATTTGGAGCGGCGCTCCAAGCCCTGAGGAAGGCAGAGAGCGACCCCACCCTCCCTTCCATGCCCTTTTCCAGCCCATCTGTGCTTTCCCCCGTGTTCCTGAAGGATTTTCCGTCGTCCTGTTGTTCTTTTTCCTAAGCCCAGCCCCACTGGAGCTCTGCCTCTGGATGCAGCCGGGGTTTTCATGGATCTGGGGATGGTGGGAGCTGTGGGGTTCACACAAAGGCTCTGCTGGAGCCAAGGGAGCTTTCCTGGGCCCACATTCCAACCAGGATACAGCAGGGGTGGTGCCTGGATTCCCCCTTCCATGAACAGCCTGGCTGCAGAGATCCTGCTCCAGGTCCCATCCTGATCCCTGGTCCTGCACTCACTTCATTTCTTTGGATCCAGGATCACCTTGGGTTTCATTTTGGGGTGATCATCCAGAGTGTCCTTCCCAGAATCCCAGACTGGGTTTGAGGTGGAAGGGACTTTAAATCCCATCCAATTCCATGGGCAGGGACACCTCCCACTGTCCCAGGTGGATCCAACCTGGCCTTGGGCACTGCCAGGGATCCAGGGACAGCCACAGCAAATCTGGGAATTCCAGCCCAGCCCCTCCCCACCCTCACAGGGAGGAATTTCTTCCAGATATCCCCTCTCTCCCTACCCTCTGGCAGTTCAGAATACTTTTCTTGGCCAGGATAGCAATAAAATCGGGATTTTTATCCCCCAAGATTCCCAGAACACGGAAAATGCATTTGTATCATGCACTTAAGGCAATAAATGCACCGGATATTTTGGGATCCCAGCTGTGCTCGTTTTCAGGTGAAGCTCAGATGTCACTTCCTGCAGAGATATCAAACTTCCCGGAATCCCAGGATCCCTGAGGCTGGAAAATCCCTCCAGGATCATCCAGTCCAACCTGTGCCCGATCCCCACCTTGGCACTGAGTGCCACATCCAGGAATTCCTTGGACACCTCCAGGGATGGGCACTCCAAACCTCCCTGGACACCTCCAGCGCCTGACCAGGCTTTCCATGGAGAAATTCCATGAATTTTCCTTGTTTTCCAGCCCTTTTTCCATGTTCTTTTTGCTCTCTCTATGTCCCATCTCCACTTTGGGACAACTCTTATTTAATCTTCTCCTCCTTGATGCGTGTCTGGATTCCTGAAATCCCTTCCCACTCCTGCCAACACCCAGCAGCTTCTCCCAGATCCATACATTTCCCTTTCAGTGGGAAAAGGGAATTTTGAGGATATCAGCTGTCCACAAATTCTGTAAAAAAAAAAACAATGGATGGGTGGAAAAAACCCGGATATAAAAAATTCAGGGAGCCCTCCAAGGGAAAGCTCGGGACTTTTCCAGCCTCACCCATCAGCTGTAAACACAGATCCATCCTCATCCCCTTTCCCTCGTTTCTCTGGGATGAGAGGAGACAGGGAATGAAGCCACAGAAATGCAAAAACCCCAAGCTCTGCAGACACCTGGGAACTTCCCTGGTCTGTGCCATGGAGGATGAAGCTTTGCCTCAATCCAGTTTTTTTTTGGGAAGGAACCAGGCCTTGCACTTTTGCCCTTTCCTCTGGATTTCTCCTCTTTTTCCAGGGAATCCCCTGTTGACATTAATGATATTTATTTGCAGGTGGTAAAGGCTGAGTAAGTACCTTTAGGCTGGATTCGGGATGAGTAAGTGGAAAATCCCTGAATTTTAGCCCGGGATTTGCTCACCTTTTGGGAGAGAAAATCCTGCCAGCTCAATTTTCCTGTTTAATGGAGCAGCAGGACAATTCCAGCTCCCTGCAGCCGGGGAATTCATAATGGGAAGATGCTTTGGGATTGGGATCGCTGCAGGTGACTCAAAACACTTTGCAGATATTAATTAGTTAATTAATTAACACACGCTGGCCACCTAATTGGTCAGTTTGGAGTGCCCGTGTGGAGGCTGAGGAAGGAAAGGAGATTCCCAAACTGCTCCAGGATGGGAGCTGAGATGTCACCAGTGCACTGGAACCTCTCCTGTGGTGCCATGGAAGGTTTTGGGATAATGAAATTCCTGGAGCAGGCTGGGATCAGGGATATTTTGATTTTCTGTGTGATCCAAGAAAAAGGATTTTTTTTTTTGTTTTGACTGGAAAATCTTTGGGACAGGAACTGTGTCCTTGTGTCTTCTTCTAGGACACCAATCCCAGAGTGCCCAGCTGGCTTCGTGCTCCTAAACCAAAAAATGGGGAAGGTTAAGGAGATTTTACATTCCTCATCTAAAAATGGAGAATATTAAGGAGATTTAGATGGGATCTTGGGAAGGAATTCCTGCCTGGGAGGGTGGGGAGGGGCTGGGCTGGAATTCCCAGATTTGCTGTGGCTGTCCCTGGATCCCTGGCAGTGTCCAAGGCCAGGCTGGATCCACCTGGGACAGTGGGAGGTGTCCCTGAACATGGATGGGATGGAAATGGGATGGGATTTAAGGTCCCATCCAACACAACCCATTCCAGGATTCTGGAGCCCCTCTGCTCCTGATCCCGGCACAGAGAGCTGGGAATGTTCCCCTGAAGGAGGGAAATATTCCAGGGAATCCTCAGAGTCCCTGAAGGGGCTCCAGGAGAGCTGGAATTGGGGACAAGGCATGGAGGGACAGGACACAGGGAATGGCTTCCACTGGGAAAGGGGAGATTGGGCTGGGATCTTGGGAAGGAATTCCTGCCTGGGAGGGTGGGGAGGGGCTGGGCTGGAATTCCCAGATTTGCTGTGGCTGTCCCTGGATCCCTGGCAGTGTCCAAGGCCAGGCTGGATCCACCTGGGACAGTGGGAGCTGTCCCTGCGCTTGGGATGTTGGACTGGATGACCTTTAAGGCCATTCCAACCCAAACCATCCCACACTTCCATGATAAATGGCTTTTCCAGAGGTGTTGGCAGGACTGGGAAGGGATTTCAGCGCCGAGAGGAACCCACAAGTCAAGGCAGGGCAAGTGAAGCAAGAGTTGTCCCAAACATGCAGCGAGCGAGGAATGTGGGGAAAGGGGTGAAAAACAGGGAGAGTTCCAGGCTCGGGCTGGGGAAGGAGCCCGGGGAAGTGGAGGAGGTGTGGAATTGTGATGAAAGGGGTGTGGAGGCGCAGGGTGTGGGAGGCAAAGCCATGCCAGAGGCCTCGGAGAGTTGGGCAATCCGTGCGGGAGAAAGGGCAGGACGTGCTGCCAGGTCAAGGAGAGCAGGAGGAAAAGGAAAAACCGGAAAATCTCCCTGCCCCCATTTCCCACCTCTCCCTGCAAGGAATCGTCCAGAGAATGCAGAGCAGAGCACGGGGCTGAAAATCCAAACCAAGGAATGATGGATGTCAAGGCAAAGGGGCCACAGGAATCCTGAGGGATCCTTCCTCCAACTCCAGGCCGCTCATTTCCTCAGGGAATATTTGCTACAAAATAAGATAAATACATAAATAAAATACATAAATAAATTCAGGTCCATTATTTCAACTGCTTGGGGTAATTAATTCTTTTTTTTTTCTTTTTTTTAAGTTTTTTTCAAGTCAGAGGAATGAAACAAAACCCGAATGAAATAGTGGAATTTTTCCTGCCTCAGATTTAATTCCCCCCCTGAAATTTAATTATGGGAATATGTTTATAGATGAAAACCTACTGTAATTCCTCCTCGGTCAAAGGATGAAATCCATTTGTCCTGAAAGGGAATTTTAGGAGTTTGGGTGGTGGAGGAATTCCGTTCTACCTTGTGTTTGGTTCAAACCCACCCCTTGTTTATCTCCCAAATCAACAACTCATGGATTTAAGCGTGCTGGGATGACCGGAGTCATGTCTGGATGAAACGTGAAGCCTCGTTTTTGATTTAAGAGCTGAGCAAGCCCCATCTTGCCCAAATTAGAGCAATTATGGCCCATCCAAACCCACCATCCTGCTTTGGATTATGCTGGAAATATTCCTAGGAGGGGCTGCCTCCCTCAGTGGCTCCGCACCTGGAATCAATGAGCTTCCCAAACAACTGCAGCCTCTCCAAAAAAAATGGGGGATGTGGGAGCAGGTTCCTTGCAGGCTGCTCCTCCTCCTGGAACAGTGGGATAATGGAGGGAATGAAGGGAAGAGGTTTGGTTAAAGCACTGCCCGTGGCTCGCATTCCAAGGGGGAATGAGACCAGGCAATGGGAAGAGGTGATGGGGATTTAAATTCCAGCTGGAATTCCTGAAACCTTTCCAGAAAGTTAAGGAAACCCAAATTGTTGTGTTGTCCCCTGCAAGGGTTAAGCAAGGCACCCTTTTATCCTGCTGGAATGGCATTCCCTGATCCAAGGGAGGACTCTTGGATCCAAGGGATCCAAGAAGGGCTCCAGGGCCCAGGAAGTCTCAGTCTGGTGATTTCTGGGATAGACAAATTACGGAGCCCCAAACCCCCAAGGAATGCCAGGAAAACCCTGTGTGACTGCCCAAGAGACTCCAGACCAGACCCAAAATCTGGGAATATGCAGCCAAGCAACCCGGATATCCAACATGCCTCTACTCCCAAGAAAAGCAGGAACCTGGTGGAAAACCTGGGAGTCTCCTGGAGGCTCAGTGCATAAATGAGGAATATTTGATCATTTTCTGGGTATGGGTCTGACCCCCTCAACATGGACAAGTTGGTGACTTCCACCCCAAATTTCCCTCATTTACAATATTCCCAATTAGTGGATTTGCATCTTGGAAAAAAAGGTGGAGAGACCTTCATATTCCATGTCCGCAATTCCCATCGGTGGGGTGGAGCTGGTGGATCCAGGAATTTTTCCTATGGCCAGAGGATCTTGAGGAGGCAAAGACTGACCCAGGGTCTTCTCCTGGCCTTTGGTCCTAAATCCCCACCCGAGAAAAGCTCTGGATTGTTTTGGATCATCTCCAAACCCGACACAGAAATTTTCCAGGGATAACACCACAAAACGAGCGAGGAGACCCAGGGAAAAGCGGATTCTCCTGGGAAGGAAGGATTGTTCCAAGCTGGGTGATCCTTAAGGTCCTTCCAACCTTCTGTGATTTCTTCCAGCTTGGCTCCAATAATGTCCAAGGAGGAGGATCCCAGCCTGGATTTTGGGATCAAACTCCACAGGATGGAGCCAGCAGGGACCTGTTGGGTTTTTCCAGAGGTTTATTCCTGTCTGGAGGACAGGGATTAACTCAGAGGCCTCCTGAGAAAGCCCTGCTGGAAAAACTTGACAATTCCAGTCTCTCTCAGGGTCTCCACCCCACACCTTGGCCATAAGATCAACACTGATTGTCCCATTCCAGCACTTCCAGGGGGGGATTTCTCCGGGATGATGTCTTGGAAGTCTGGGCTGAATGAGGGCAGCACAATTCTCCATGAGGGAATAACCTGGAGAAGGTTATGCTGAGAATTGGATAAAATACAATTAAAAAAATGAAATGAAATGAAATGAAATGAAATGAAATGAAATGAAATGAAATGAAATGAAATGAAAGGAAAGAGAAAGGAAAGAGAAAGGAAAGGAAAGGAAAGGAAAGGAAAGGAAAGGAAAGGAAAGGAAAGGAAAGGAAAGGAAAGGAAGAAGGGAAAGAGAAAGGGANAAAAAAATACAAAGGAAATAAAATGAAAGGAAATGAAATGAAAAGAAATGAAATGAAATGAAATGAAAGGAAAAAGAAAGGAAAGGAAAGGAAAGGGAAAGGAAAGGAAAGGAAAGGAAAGGGAAAGGAAAGATGAAGTAAAGTAAAATAAAATAAAAAATTAAAAAAAAAAAATTAAAAGTAAAAAATTAAAAATAAAATAAAATAAAAAGAAAGGAAATGAAAGAGAAAGGAAAGAGAAAGGAAAGGAAAGGAAAGATGAAGTAAAGTAAAATAAAATATAAAATTAAAAAAAATTAAAAATATAAAAAATCTAAAAATACAATACAATACCATACAATACAATTTTTAAAAAATGAAAATGTGGAATTCCACAGGGAATTTGCGGCTTGGTTCCAGAGTGCACCACCAGTCTCCTGGTGCAGAAGATCCAGAGCAGAAAGGGATGAGTCCCAGACCCGAGGGGATGGAAGGGATGAGTCCCAGACCCGAGGGGATGGAAGGGATGAGTCCCCAAACCCGAGGGGACGGAAGGGATGAGTCCCCAAACCTGAGGGGATGGAAGGGATGGAAGGGATGAGTCCCCAAACCCGAGGGGATGGAAGGGATGGAAGGGATGAGTCCCCGAACCTGAGGGGATTCCAAGCCTGAAGAGCTTTGGGGTGAAGAACTTGGGAAGTAAATCCAGGCTGGGAATTGAACAGGAGCCTGGGCTGTCCCGGAGGACGTGAATGAAGAAAGGACCATCATTTATCACCATCATATCATCATCATCATCATCATCATCATCATTTATCATCATCATCATCATCATTTATCATCATCATCATCATCATCATCATTTATCATCATCATCATCTCATCTCTCATCCCTCTGCCGCAGCCCAAACCAAAGCCCTTGGGATTTTTCCTGCTGTCAGGAGTTCAAGGGCTCATTGTCCCGAAAGAATGGGAGAGTTCACAGGGACGACAAAGTTCCGGAGGGCGGATCCATCCCAGACTGTGGGAATAAAAAAAAAGGGAAAATCAATCCTGTTGTGTCCTGGATCCCACTCCTGGAGTTTTCTCAGCCTAAATTCCAGCCCTGAGCGAGGGCCACGGCCCCTGGGGTCATTCCCTGCTCATCCCAACTCCCCACGTGTGCCCAGGGGATTTCAGATCCTCTGGAACACCTGGAAAGGCTTGGGAAACAAAGGACAAGGGATTCCCACCCTTCCCTCTCCGCAGGGATGGAATCTCCCACTGGGAATTGGCACCCACCAATAAACACGGAAGTACAACACTGAGGGTTCTCCTGAACCCCCTCAGATGTCTCCCACCAGGAAAAATGATCTTAAAGCTGATGGAATTTCCAGGGATGGAGGGTTGGGAGGAGCTGACTTCGGTGATCCTCATGGATCTCTTCCAGCTCAGGATTTTCCATAATTCCATGGAACATTGCAGTCAGGTTTGGCCACTGGGGTTGTCCTCAGCTCCTGAGCTCTGAATTCCCAAATTCTGGAGCCCGGAGCCTCTTCAGGAGCTCCCAGAAGATGAGAGGGAAAAGGAAAAGCTCCCAGAGGAAACTGGAGGGATGAATTTTTACCACTGATGTGTTATCCATGTGTGATCCCAATTTCAGGAGGAAATGTAGGGACACGCAGGAATTCTCCGGGAAGAAGGACAAAACCAGAGAAACCCTAAATAAGGGAGAAGAAATCCAAGGGGACACAGAGATCACTCGCTCCCAGAGATCCCTGGATTAGTGGAAAATCATCCTGGATTAACAGAAATTAGTTTGAACACTTTTTTTTTTTTTTTTTAATAATATGGGGATTTGTTATCAAATAACTCCAGTGGAATTCCAGTCTTTTTAGCCAGCTGGGCCCATGAAGAGGGAAACCTGTCTCCTGAATTCCCAGGAGCTGATCCCTGAAATCCTGATGGTGAGGGAGCTCCACACCTGGGCTGTGGAAAACCTCTCAAGGTGACAAACCTTGTCCCCACCCTCCCCTTCTCCTTCCTCCATCCTTTCTGAAGGGCTTCCATGATCCCTGCAGCAGAATTCCAGGGTAATTCCCTCAGGAAAAAGCACAGGGGAGAGTTTTTTTAAACTAATTATTCCCTCCTGGAATTCCTCCAGGCCATCCCATTAACCTCCAGGACGAGGAGAATCCAAACCATGGAGCACAGGCAGTGCCAGGACCCTCCCTGGATTTATTGTCCATTCTCTTCCCCATCCAAATTTTCCTTGCCAGGATTTCTTCTTCCATCCACTTCAGCCACAGGGAACGACTCAAATCCTTCCTTCTTTTATCCTTAAAAGCTTTTATCCATTTCCCTCCTGCAAATCAACAATTCCATAAATCAAAAACTTTATAAACAAATTTCCGTCCCCAGACAGGAATTCCTCCAAATATTCCAGATATTTTCCTCTAGAGGAGTTTGTAAATACATTCTGTACCTAATATTTTATTGGATTCTTTGATTCTGTACCTAATATTTTATTGGATTATTTAATTCATGGGATTTTTGTTTATCATCCTGTTGTTTCGTTGTCCTGATACCACCCCAAGGCTTCCCCTTCCTAAGGACTGGATTTATTTAATTATTCAGGGAATCAATTATCTAACCAAAGGTTTAATTTTTTAATTAAATACTTATTTAATGATTTAATTATTTAAATGATGGGGCCTTCTGGAGGCCGAGTCCTGCCTGCAAGACAGGGATTAATTTGGAGGCCTCCTGGGAAAGCCCTGCTCCGTCATTTAATTATCTAAGGAATCAATTCCAATTCCCATGTTCAGAATTCCCACTTTTCTCCCAGAGCAAAGGCTTATCCCAGCCAAAGATGAAGGAAAAAAGATGGAGATGGAAGACAAATCCCATACTGAGGCACCTGATCCCTCTCCGAGCAAAATCCCCTCAAGATATGCAGGGTTTTCCCAAAACCAACATTCCTGGGAGGACAGGATGGATCCAGATCCTCAGGAATTCCTGCAGGACACCAAAGGACGCTTTTCCCCAAAACCTGGGACTTTTCCAGCACTTTTGGGAAGAGTGGAGGAGGTGGAAGTGGAAGCAATGCCTCATCCCAGCTCCAGGCGAGCCCTTGGCTCCCTCACCTGGAAAAGGGACCTGGATCCACCTGGATTTGCCTCCTGCAGGTTCCTCCCCTTTCACCTTCCACATTCCCGGGATTTTTTGGCTGTTCCGTGGCACAGCTCAGCTGTGGAGGCAGAAGGAACGTTGCAATGGGTTGAATTTAAATGGATATCATGGATAACAAGAGAATCCCAGAATGGTTTGGGATAGGAGAAACCTTAGAGGCCATTTTAATTCCTGCCCTGGGAAGGGACAATTCCCACTGGATCAGCTCCATCCAACCTGGATTTGTCCTCCCAGGAGGATGAGGCCAGTGGATTTAAATTTTATCCAAGGAAAATCTGAGCTTTTCCAGCCTTGGGGAGAGCAAATCCACGGCCTTGAGAGGGACACAGCCCCCCGGGAATGCCGAGACCCTCGGAGAAGGCTCCTTCCAGCTCATTTTTGGGATAGCAGCAGGAGCTGGCCGGGATTTCTGGCTGCACTGGGCATTCCTGGCTTTGCCCAGCGCTCTGGGAGAAGCTCCAGGAAAACAGGGATGGCTTGGAAGAGGGGATTTGTGCATCTGTGGGTTGGATGAGGGTGGGGAATACAGGGAATTGGGATTCTCCATGCTATCCCGTTTATCCTGGGAGCTGGGATAAGGCACCTAAGGGTGACTCAGGCTCACAGGAAGCAGGGCTGGCACTTCCCAGCCTCAGAGGAGCGAGGAAAACAGGGATGGGAAGGTGGAAAGATCCCTCAGCTCCTCAGAAATCCAGCCCAGGAGGGTTTGAATTCCCAGACAATTCAGGACACGGTTTCCCGAGGATGTTTCCTGGACATGGAGCTGTTTTTTTGGGTCTCACCCCCAGCTCCTTCACTTCCAGAGGCTCCAAGGAATGCCCAAAGCATCACCTCAAGCTCCAAAGCTTTTCCTCACGGGCTCAGAGCGATGGACAAACTAAAAATCCACGGACATGGATTCCAGTGGTGATGGATCCACTGAAAACCAATGGATCCACTGAAATCGATGGATTTTTTTCCACCTGGCTGCTCGCAGGGAAGAGAAAAAAGGCGCGGGATTAGCTTTGATCCATCCTTAAAAAAAAAAAAACACAAAATAGGGAGGGAAAAAAAAAAAAGTGGATTTAGCTATGGAAAAAGCGAATCCCAAGTACCCAACCGATCCTGCTGAACATCTCCCAAACCTCTGGATAATGGGAGCAGCCATCCTCCCTCCCCAGGTTATAATTGCTGAAGGAGTGTCCCCTGAGATAATTAACGAGGCTGCTCTAATGAAGGGCCCGGGAGTGACGAGGCTCCAAACAGCTGTGGGAGAGGGAATCAAATCCTATCCATAAATCCATGGAGGCAGGAATGAGGCTGCGGGAATGGGGGCTGATTCCAGAGGGTGAGGATCTTCCCTCCCCGCCCCCGGTCCGTGTCCTGTCATTAAGAGCCGTGAAATCACCCGACATCAAAGGAGCGGGGCAGGAATGTGGTGGATGCCGCTTCCCATTAATTGTCTGGAAAACGAGGGCTCGGCCGTGCCAGCCATTGTGCGTTCAGTATCCCGAGGCGGGAAGGTCGATCCTGGAAAAAGCGGGTGTGTCCAGGCAAGGCAGCATTCCCAAAAAAACTGGCCTCGACCGGCTGATTCCGCTCCCATTCCTGCCTGGACAACGCAGTTTCATTCCCAGATTGCCAAAGGGTCACCTTGTGGCTGGGATCCCAGATGGAGCCTGAGGAAATGATCATCCCAGAGGGAAAAAATCCTTTGGAATTGAGTGAAAAAGGAGGAAGCAGCCACTCAGCCCAGGGAGGGTTTAGCCAATGCGAAGAATGGGAAGATTTATCCAGGAAAACACCGAAGTTCATTCCCATATGACCCTGCAGCTGGAATTCCAAATGAAGTGTGAAGGATTGGCTCATCCCAGAGGAAAAAAATCCTTTGGAATTGAGTGAAAAAGGAGGAAATGGCCAGGGAGGCCAGGGAGGGTTTAGTCAATGGGAAGAATGGGAAGATTTATCCAGGAAAACACCAAATTTCATTTCCAGATTGACCTGCATCTGGGATCCCAAACAGAGCCTTAGGAATTGACCCATCCCAGAGGAAAAAATTCCTTTGGAATTGAGTGAAAAAGGAGGAAATGGCCAGGGAGGCCAGGGAGGGTTTAGTCAATGGGAAGAATGGGAAGATTTATCCAGGAAAACACCAAATTTCATTCCCAGATTGTCCTGTNGAATTTTACCCAGGAAAACACCAATTTTATTCCCAGATTCCCAAAGGGTCACCCTGCGGCTGGAATCCCAAATGGAGCCTGAGGAATTGCTCATCCCAGAGGAAAAAACTCCTTTGGAATTGAGTGGAAAAGGAGGAAGCAGCCACTCAGCCCAGGGAGGGTTTAGGTAAGGGAAGAATGGGAAGATTTATCCAGGAAACCCCGAATTTCATTCCCATATGACCCTGCAGCTGGAATCCCAAACAGAGCCTGAGGAATTGCTCATCCCAGAGGAAAAAACTCCTTTGGAATTGAGTGGAAAAGGAGGAAATGGCCAGTGAAGCCAGGGAGGGTTTAACCAAGGGAAGGTTTATGGAAAATGGGGAGATTTATCCAAGGTTTTGCTGGGAATTTGGGGACAGAGGAAATTCCAAATCCATTGGAATTGTTTGAAGTGCAAAAGGAGGAAGCAGCCTCTCAGCCCAGGGAGAGTTTAACCAAGGAAAGATTCAGGGAAAACAGGAGGATTTATCCTGGAAAAGGCCTGGCTGGGGTTTCCTGGGAATTTGGGGATGAAGGGAACAGCAGCACCTTGGATTTGCTGCCTCTGTGACATTCCAGAGGCCTGAAGGGGTGAGGGATTCTCCATGGACACAGAAACTTGGTAAAAAAAAAAAAAAAAATCCCTTTTCCTTCCCCCAGCACTTCCCATCCCGGATTTTGGGGGCTCCAAGTGGCTCCCCCACCCCCTGCACACTGAACACTGGACACTTTTCCATGCTGGAATCCACTTTTCCATGCTGGAATCCACTTTTCCAGCCCTGCTTTGAGCGATTTTCCAATCACAGCCCTTCCAAATCTTCCTGCATGGGGAGACCTTTCCTCCCCACCGTGGATCCCAAATCCTGCCCTGGAATGAGCTTTGTGGGAGCAGGGATTCCAGGCTCGTGGACACCATTCCTGAGGTGCACCTGCATCCCCCAACATTCCTGCTCCCCCTGGAATTCGCAGCCACTCTGCCAGCGCTGCTCCCACACGGAAAAAAAATGATGGGATTGGCCGGGATCTGGAGAGGAAATCTGCAGGAAAAGCCAGCGGTGGATCTGGCTGTGTTGGACTCGATCCTAGAGGGGTTTTCCGACCTAAAAGATCCTGGGATTTAACACTTGTGCTGCTGGAGGCTCATCCCTAACCTGGGAGCCTGGTGTTTCCTTTGTTTTCTTCTTTTTTTTGTTGGTTTTTTTTTTTTTTTTTTGGAAAATTCCCATTCCTGGCTGTGCTTCGGCTCCTCTGTCTGCTCCCGCTGCAGTTTCGTTTGGAGATGTTCCTCCCGCTCCCCTGGGATGTTCCCAACTAGTCCGGACAAAGCTCGGGACAGAGCCACGAGCACGTAGGGGGAGAGGGATGGAGCAAATTCCTTAATGAGCTTTTTCCCAGCCCTGATTCCTGTGATCCCATGACTTCACCTCCCAAACGAGCTGTTGCTTCATTCCGCTGGCACGGGGCGATTCCCGAGTTCCACCCCATCCAAACGGGAGGGGAGCACCCCCTTTCCCTCCATTCCTGCTCTGGAAAATGATTTATGATCCGTCGGGATGAAAAAAAAAAAAAAATGTCAGGAATTATAAATTGCGATTGAATTCCGGCTCCCGAAAATTCTCCCTTTTGAGTTTGGGAATTGTTTTCGTGGCAAGATAAAAATCCCCAGGAACAGCCCCACATTCCAGGCTCCTTGAGGCAACTCCTTAATATTGTTTTATAAATGAACTTAATATTCACGGGCAGAAGTTGAAAGGGCTCCATCCCTCTCCTTTTGTTTTTTTAATGGGAAAACACCCAGCGCCGATTTTCCAACATCCAATAATTAGGATTATTAACAACTCCCATTTATGGAGCAGCTTTGATCCCAGCGCTTGGTACAAACAATTGTGGGGATTTGCAGAGCCAGGAGCTCAGCAAAGCCCGGCTTATCCATCCCCCTGTCACCCACAGCGGCACAAATCCCAAAAATACCTCTGGGATATTCGCCCATAATTTTTATCTCGTTAGCACTTGGATAATCACCTCATCCGCTCCTAAAAAAAATCAACAGTGCAGCAGCTCCGGAAAAACGATTGGACACATCCCAGATTGCAGGAGTAGGGGGTGAGGGTTGTTTGGATTTGGGGTTTCTCTTTTCCAGCTTCCATGGGATCAGCAGAGCTGGAGCCAAGCCAGGGATCCCACACCCAACTCTTGCAAAATCCTCACTGGGAATGATTGCAGAAGTGGCCAAAACTCGGGGTTCCTGCCTCATCCAGGGATTCTGCTCCAGTGTCACCCAAAAAGGGTCCCTGTGCTGCTTCAGGGGGAGCAATCCAGGGAAAAGGGGGAGCAGAAGGGATGGGAGCTTCCCTGGAGTCAACACAACGGAATTCCTGGTTTGGGGGAAGGGAGGCCCCTTTATTTTGGCTTTTCTTGGCCGCAGAGATCTTGACATAAAATCATGGATTGGGTGGGAAGGGACCTTAAATCCCATCCCATTATCCCATCCCATCCCATTATCCCATCCCATCCCATCCCATCCTATCCCATCATCCCATCCCATCCCATTTTCCCATCCCATCCATGGGCAGGGACATCTCCCACTGTCCCAGGTGGATCCAACCTGGCCCTGGACTATGACAGGGATCCA
>VZTT01046467.1:2472-14917 GCA_013400855.1 Buphagus erythrorhynchus | reverse complement strand
AAGGTTCCTTCAAACCCAAACCAGAACAGGATTCCCTGAGCCCTTGTAGCCCCCTCACAAGAGTGTTGGTGGCTTCTGCTGAGGAAGGGTGCATGGAATGGAGGGAGCCATTAGAAGGAGATTGGGAGTGCAGGAAGGGAAGGGTGTCTGGGGAGAAAGTGTGAGCCAAAGTGGAAAATCCTGCAGTAAAGATTCCCCACACCCGCTGACAGCTCCCTGGCCATGGTGGAACATCAGACCTTGGCAGAGGCTCAATGGCGTGAACTGAAAAATATCTCTCCATGGAGGCAGATCTTTTCTTGGATTATTTTTGATCTTTTGTTTTTTTGGTTTTTTTTCCCCTTATGATTTGATATGTGAAAGCCTGGTGAAAAGAGGCAGCTGGAAGCTGCACAACTATCCAGCACAAAAGGCCTTGCAGGGCTGCAGCTGGCTGGGGGTTCAGGCTGGAAACATGGAAACAATTCCACTCTGCTCATGTTTGTTGGTGATTTCTGCACACAGGCAATGCTGTGCCTCAGCCAGAACCTTGCTGAGGCCTGTGGTAATGAACTAAGGGGCTCCCAGGGAGTGATTTGGTGTTTGGTAAATAAACCAGTCTAGCATCCTTCCACTTATCACGGGGATGGGGAAAAGTCTGGTTTGAGACTGTTCTCCTCGACTGGAGCTGCTTGGTCTATCAAGGAGCCCTGGAGGAGTGTGATAACAGCACCACCACCTCGTTCCTGAGCCACCTTCCTCCTACTGATCTGGAGCAGCTTTCAGGCTCTCAGTGCTGTCCCCTCAGCTGCTGTGCTCCCTGCAGGGCCTGGCAGCTACACCGTGGGCACCATGTCAGAGCGCTTCGACTGCCACTACTGCCGGGACCCTCTGCAGGGCAAGAAGTACGTGCAGAAGGAGGGGCGGCACTGCTGCGTCAAGTGCTTCGAGAAGTTCTGCGCCAACACCTGCACCGAGTGCAAGAAACCCATCGGGGCCGACTCCAAGGTCAGTGCTGAGCTCCTCAGGGGGTGATGAGGAGAGGCAGGTGCTCATCACCCTCCTGTCTGCTCTGAGCTACTGTGGAAGAGCAGCTCTTTGGGAGTCCTCTGGCTGCCAGCCTGTGCTCATCGCACAAAGAGCGGTGCTGGGGCGTGCACAGGGATGCTCATGGTGGCTGCTTTGGCACAGGAGCTCATTTCAGGGTCTAGATTCAGCCACATGAACTGCTGCAAATGCTGAATTGCCCTGGAGAGAGAACTGCAGGGAACCAGCTTGCATAGGGCCTGCAAAACTCATCTTCTGGGTGAAACACTGATTTTTGTCAGTTTGTCAGATGCTTATTGCTTCATGATGGAAATCAAGAGTTCTTTATAAATATATATATATATGTAGAGAGAGAGAGAGAGAGCAGTTGGATGGCAAAGTGGTTCTGCTGCGTTTTTTCCCTTATGTTAATTTATAATAGTATCTCTGATGTTCAGACACCACAACAGCAGGCAGGACATGAAGAAACACAAACTGCAGGACCTGCAAATATCTGTAAACCTGGTGGTTGAAACAGTTTTATCTCCATGAAAAGTGGAAATTGGTTTGTTGCTTATGTATAGAAATATGATATTACTGAAGTCATTAGCATGTACCTTCAGGGCCAGATAAACATTTATGGCAATAATAATGTACAGCTGAACTAGAGGGAATGTAAGAACGTGAGAAGCCTACACTTGTAGAACTTCAAATCTCCAAGCTGTTGGTTTTAAGCATCTTTTGCCCCCCTGAAAGTCCAAAGTGAATGTGATGGTGTCAGTGAGTTTGGTTAAATGCCCTTCCCTTAAGTGCTTGACGAGGAGCTGTAGCCCTACCCACTGAATCAGACAATCTTAGGAACGACAAACCCATCCTTTACTGCCCAGACTGGTGAGACAGCAGCTTGGCTTTAGGGCTGTTCAGGGGGAGAGAAAAGCTTCTCACCCCTCTGTCCCTTTCTTTCTGTTCCCAGGAGCTGCATTTCAAGAACCGCTACTGGCACGACAACTGCTTCCGCTGCTTCAAGTGCTACACGTCCCTGGTCAACGAGCCCTTCATGCTGAGGGAGAACAACAAGGTTTGGTGCAGCAACTGCACTGCTGCTGAGGATGCTCCCAGGTGTAAGGGCTGCTTCAAGCCCATTATTGCAGGTACTGTGCCAGTGACAGGAGGCTGAGGGCCATGCTCTGCTCTAGGGCATAACCAGGGTGCTTTATCAGGCTGTGGAGGCTGCAGTTAGGGGTTTGGGCATCACAGTGGGAGGCTGGAGCACCTCAGAATAGTAAATCCGGACTGTTGCTCTCACCTGCCCATTTTATTCAGGTGTTGAAAGGCTGCTTTGCAGTTAACCCTCATGTGGATAATTTACACTAGTCTTAAACCACTTCTACCAAAAGCTTTTTCAGTAAATCAAGGTCATACAAGGCTCAGGCAGCTGATCTGGTAACTATTTTAAGAAAATCCAGCAGGGCCTGGCTAAAATCAGAAACAGAATTCACCAGCTCATCCTTTGTCTGCATTCCAGTGCAATCCTGGGCATAGCTACAGGCAGGTCTTGCCCACAGATGTTATGCTGCACAGGGGGAAGGGTTTGCCACAGGCCTGAAATCTCACAGGACAAGTGATTTTACCTGTTGTAGGAGACCAAAATGTTGAGTACAAGAAGATGGTCTGGCACAAGGATTGCTTCACCTGCAGCCAGTGCAAGCAAGTGATTGGATCTGGGAGCTTCTTCCCCAAGGGTGATGAATTCTACTGTGTCTCCTGCCACGAGCACAAGTTTGCCAAGACCTGTGCTAAGTGCAAGAATGTAAGTCCTTCCCCTCTGCAGAGGCAGCTGCCAGAACCAGCCCTCGTGTGCCTTTTGGGAGCTGGGAGGGTGAACCTGCAGGCAGACCATGCTGAAGCTGTACCAATGCTGATGTTCCTCCCCTGAGATACTGGTGCCAGCAGCTGGTGGAATGACAGGAGAGCTGATGGTTCCTGTGTATTGCAGGATCTGGGCAGGGATGGTTGGGTTAGCTGATGGCAACACTGCGGAAACCAAGGGATACCAGTCTTGCACTTGCCTTGGGGATAGTTTAAGCTCTGCAGTGATACTGAATATTCAAGAAGTGAAATAGTAGCTGTTTCACAACTTCTGCAACTGCTTAGTGTGGAATTTCAGTTACTGCAGGTAAAAGAAAGCAGTATGAAAGTGCCAGGTATGTGGGATTTCAGGTTAGAAGGACTCATGCACTGTGCAATTAAATTTTGATGCAAACTTTGGAAAGATCCTCTCCATGACAAAGCTTTCCTACCCTACACCCCATCCTGTGTCACCTCTCTTCCCCCCTGCTGATTCTAAACCACACCTCTGCTCTTTCTCTCCCAGCCCATCACTTCTGGAGGCCTCACTTACCAGGAACAGCCTTGGCATTCTGAGTGTTTCATTTGCTCCAACTGCAAGAAGCAACTGGGTGGGAAGCGCTTCACAGCTGTGGAGGATCAGTTTTACTGTGTTGAATGCTACAAGGAGTGTGTTGCCAAGAAGTGTGCTGGATGCAAGAATCCTATTACAGGTATGTTGGGTTAAATGCAGCTCGAGGGCAGTGGGTGCTGAAGGTCAGACAGGGAGCCCAGAGATGGGTAACATCAGAAGCAGGTCTGGTAACCCAAGCCCAATCCCAGCATTTTACATGTGATCTGACTCTGAGCCACGTGCTTGTGCTGGATGGAGGCTGAGCTAGTAACTGAGCCCTTCAGCCTCTGCATGTCTCAAATTTACCTCCTTCAAAACTCCTCCAGCCAGAACTGTTCCCACCCATATCTTAGTCTAGGACCCTTAAGTCTAAAACGAGTGGTGCTTTATTGTCCCAAAGGGACATTTGTACCCCTTGTACCCCTCAATAAAAAGATGTATTTTATATTTAAAACTCACTGGATTACAGAGCTCAGCCCTGAAGTATGGGCACTGTCCTGCCAGTCCCATGAGGCTCACCTTCCACCCTGCATTTCAGTTCAGAGCATAGATCTGACCCCAAAAGTTGGGCTCAGATTGTTCCACATCTCTCCTTGACTGGAGAAAGGAGCCAAGGAAAAAAGTTCATTGCAGAGACAAGCCATGCAAGCCTTACGCTAAGACACTTGTTTCTCCAAGAAACATCAGAAGATGCAACAAAACCATGCCTCAGTTGCCAGTTTGGTGTTTCAGGCACCCCCTGTGGCCTGCAAGCCTGGGGAAGCACTGGGGCAGCAGGAGCAGGCTGTGCTGGTTGGTGGGATAACCCAGCCAAGGCAAAGCTACTATCGCCGTCCTATAATTGTGTTCTCTCCTAGCAGGATTTGGAAGAGGAACCAGTGTGGTTAACTACGAAGATGAATCCTGGCATGATTACTGTTTCAAATGCACAAAGTGTGCCCGTGGTCTGGCCAACAAGCGCTTTGTTTGCCATAATGGAAAAATTTATTGTGCTGAGTGCCCCAAACGACTGTAAATGAGCAGATGTAAGATGGATTTTAAAGCCCTGCTTTCCCAAACAGTCCTGGTAAAAGAGCAGGTTTTTGCATGTTGAGAATTTTAACTTTTTTCCATTTTAGTGTAAGAACTAAATTAGCCTCAATATACTGGGTTTGACTTTTGAAGCTCCTGCAGTAAAAAAGCATGTAGCCTTGCAAAAATCTAACCTTGTTTCCAAGTAACTCCTAGTATAAAGGCTTGAAATGCTGTTAGATTTAGAGATCCACACACTGCATCATCTGTGTGTGGCTTAAACTAAAACAAATCTAGTTTTAAATTTATCTGGTATATGATTAAGCTTGGCACTTAACTGAAGTGGGTTTGACAAGGCATGCACCTCTGACACAGAGATGCAAGGATTGCACCTGGGATCAGAAGGATCCATTATTATGCTTCTACAAGTACAGATACACAACAAACACCACACCATTAATAAGTAATAAATACCTTAGCTTACTCTACAACACTACATTGCAGCACATGTACGGAATGGCTTCATCTTACAGATAACAATGTTTGGGCAGTGACATTTAGCTTAGTTAAGTTTCCATAAACTTGTTTTAGTCTTGATTTCCGCATGGTTTGCCTGCAAGTTTTCCTCAACAGCTTTTTTTATATCATTGTTTAAACAAGGCTGTCTATGTACAATTATTAATCCATTAACAAGTAGTAAATCTTTCACCTAAAACATGCACATGCATTTACAAGTGCCTTTTAAAAATAGCTCAGACAAGGTTAGCTCTCCTATCATGTCAGTGTATGTTTAGTGACTGAATAAAAGTGAGACTAGTGCCTGCTTGGAATCTATAGTCTGGACATTTTTTTTTCATGTTGCCATCTTACATGATTGACGTGTCTTAGGGGTGAATTACTGAAACCAAGTCTACTACACTGATACTGGCAAATTAAGAGCCAGCTGTGCTGTCATTGCACTCTTAAATATCTGAGGACTAAAGGAACGACTTCCATAAACTAATTAATTTTTTAAATATATAACTGACACTGGACCATCTGCTAGAAACAGCCTGTGTGAAAAAGCCCTTTGGAGAGCATATGTACAGCCACTGCTCATGCACAGATCTACCACGCTTCAGCAACCTGAATGCTGGTTTAAGGAAGGGCTTTTTTCCACAGTAGTAAAATATTTTATCAACTGGATCTGCTCCAGCCATTTCCTTTCAAATACTGATAAAGAACCCTTGCAAGAAAATGAAAAGACAGCATCTTGCTGATCACTGCTCCACTGCTGGACCCACCCTCACAACACAGAGATGCTGCTGCTGCAGGGGAAAGGCAAAGGCTGGCAGGAAAAAGCAGGTTAAAGTATTCCTCAGTTCAGAACACACCATCAGCACGGACAAACACAGCAAGAGCTGAAGGTGTTAGTGCAAACCCCACTCAACCACATAGATGCAACTGCCAGAGGCTGCTGGTTTGGGAATCTGCAGTTGGAGCAGCACCTGAGTGCATCCCAAGGCAGGCCAGCATGGCAAGGGGTGGAGAGGCCTAGTAAGGTCACATTTAACATTCCAGAAATAAAGCATTGTTCAACTGCAAAGTTTATTTAACTGTGCGCACGTATTTACACAGGGCTGGATCAGATCATCCAACAAATCTCAGCACAGAAAAAATATCGGCATCTTTGTTAGAATGATTGTCTCTGCCAGAACAAACAGCCATCATACAAAAATACAGTTTTCCTTTTACCTAAGGCACTGCTCTAAAGTCTAAAACAGTTCTACAGTATTTCTGAACAGCAAGAGGGAGAGGGCTCCTGTTGCAACTGAGGTGTTGAGGAGAGAACAGGTTCCAGCAAACCCACTGCAAACACAGCTGCTGCTTCATGCATCACTGGAATTGAGGGATCAGCCAATGGCTTGTAGCAGGTTTTGAGACAGCTACTCTTTAAAGTAATCACCTATCCAGTCTATCTGGTACAGGAGACATCAGAACAAGGCTGCATTATTACTTTTAGTAGCAATTTTCAGAAGATGCTTCGTTAATCTCTTCATGCTGAAAAAAGCAGGCAAGTTCAGGTTAAATAGATTATTTAATGCAGGCTTTAGGGGAAGGGAAATATATATGCAGCTTGCAGCCACTGTTATAGAGCTGGAACTGGAACACTTAGAATAATTAACATGAACAAAACATGACTTCAATGGTCTAATACTGTTATGTACACAATAAAATAATACTTCCATAAGTGTAGATAAATAAGTAATTCAAAAGGAAAACATTTTTTAAAAGCCTGACACCTTAAACTACACCAACAGACAAATCTAGGGACTCAACATTTCTGTAATATATTAGAGCACATGCTGAAAACTGTTTTGATGTTTGCCAACAGTTTAAAACATATTAGTGATGGTACAACACTTGCATTTTGGAACTGCCAATATTTTCACATTAGATAATAAGGAATTTTTCTTCTCCATTCAAAACTGAAGATACTCAATTTTGCATTTTTAAATAGCACATGAACGAACAAGCAAAAACATTTTTCTAGACATTAAAAAGGGAGTTCAGCTTTAACATAAACTGAGTGAGTCTTTTATTTCATCAAGATCATTTTAGAAATATGCAAAGTCTGCAACTAAGTGGGAAGCCTCCAGTGGCATGTTCTACATGATACTGATATGAAAAAAAAAAAGACTCAATCAGGTTACTGTAAAGTCTGCAAAGGGGAAACGAGGAATATTTGAACTAGGAAACCTTATCTAACAATTAGCAAAATTAACGAAAAAAGAACATTAGCACAACAGTTTAGTTTCCCTGAAATGTTTCAAGGTGCAAATTAAGTTTGTCATCCCTCCCCTGGTGTTTTTTGCAAACTTGAAGATGGATAAAGGTAAACAAGCAGCTTTTCAAAACAAGGCCTTCGGTACTTGAGAAAACATTGGATTACTGAAGTGCAATCAGATTATTTCCAGGTCTCTAGTGTTCACAGTTCTGTCCAAAGAGCAAAGAGAAGAAAACATTTAACCATCATAACTGTGTGTATGCCACATGCATCCATCATCACTGTCAGTCTACATCCAGGAGTGAGCACAGAACCACTTGGTCACTCACAGTCCAAAACCAGCGCTGTAGGTTTCCTTTCTTTTTACAGGAATATTAGTTTTCAAAGTTATGTACAGAATTCTTAAACTGTATTATGTCTAAAAATTTTCAAGTTCAAAATTAAAAGGCCACACTTCCTTCACTAAAAAGTTAATGAGTGTGATCACAACAAAAAGTGATCAGGAGATTCACAATAAATTTGTCTATTCCCATGGCCAGTCTGCTGTGGCCTCAAGGGAAGCCTCCATCAGGGGGTGCCCATGGAACTAAAATTCACAAGACGCAGAGTGACAGAGGAGACTCGGGAAACAGTTCAGTCTAGAAAAGTGCTACACTTTAATCAAAGAAAGTGCTACACATCACTGGAAGGAAATGTGGATAGCAAGGCTTGTTTTTCCACTAGCATTCACTTCAACTGATCACACAGTCATTTATCCCATGGAAAGAGATGTCCTGTGAAAATGGCCCTTTGGGGTTTGGCTCCAACACCAGAGAAGTCCAGCCTTACATAAACTGGCTTCCAGAAGCTTCTCTGACACACTATGCACTGTACTGCATCTCAAGTATGTGTGGCTTGAGATGCAGCCCTGCCTCTTACAGAAAATTCAGAATATTTTGTGTGTGTACAGCTTTATTACTCCTCCCAAAATGTAACACAACCATCTGTGGCATTTCAGGTTGGTGTTACTTGCCTCACTGAAGTGAAAGACTGTTCTCCAGTAAGTAGAGAGGACAGCTAAGACACTGCTAAGAATCTGAAGAGACCTTGTAAGACCATGCAGGTCAGCATCAAAAACAGAACATGCCTAGGAGTGGAGTTACATCAGACACCTTCTAAACTATTCTGTATCTTCAAAAGTAACATGTGCCATTTAACATATCTCAGAAAAACCTTAAAGTAAAACATAGGAGCTTCAATGTTGTTTGGAACTTCACAAGGGCTCAGCTCTGTCTTTGGAAGAACCTTAATGTTGGGCCTTATCAAGTCCCTAAAAAGGCATCAGTTGGTGACTCCTTTTGACAGAATTCAAGTTAAAAGCACTAAAGAGCCTTCCCTCCAGTCTACACATTGGAAAAAGTGCCTTGAAAATAACAAGCTGTAGTTAAGGCAAGGAGAGCAAAATGCAAGGAAGTGGATTGCCTAGCCAGGGGAAGAGACAGGGAAGTCAGCTTGGATTACCTGATGAAGCATCTATAGGTTTGGTCAATGAATTCACTGCACCATCTTCCTCAAAAGCCAATTTGGGACTAGAAGGTATTGTAGCAGCATCATTCAAGTTTTGATTACAGTTACCAGCAGAGGTGCTGTCCGAGCTCAGTTTGGTTGACTTGGAATGCAATCCAGCATCAATGAACTCCTCAAAAGTCCATGAACCAGATTTTCCATTAAGGTTCTGAATAAGTCCAATTGTATGATCAGCTTCATGAACACCCAACTTCCCTGAGTCATCGACAACCATTTCTTTTGCAGGATGGCTACAAAAAAAAAGAGAATGAGTACTTGTACTGTAGTTTCCACATGTTTAACCTTTACATTGATTCCAGGACAGACAATTAACAGTCTGCATACTCTGCAAAGCACTGAATATCCCACAGGGCATTCCCAGACAAGCTCCAGCTGCCACACAGGATCTCCCATCCAAGAGCCAATGGGGAAGAGCAACTCATCAATATACACCCACTTTTTACTACACTAACAGCTCTCAGGTAAGGTTTCTGGCTCTAGAAATTTGACATAAGAAAATAACAAGTTTAAAGCCTTGATCATTAAGTCTTGATTCTTGTAGGGCGCGTTTTTCCTTTTTTTTTCCCTCCAGCTAAGACTTTTTNTCATTAGAATTTAGATGAGCAAATGGAACAAGCATCAGAGCACAAATTTTCCAGTAGTAGATGAAAATGCTCTACATTAAAAAAAAAAAAAATCAATTTAAAAGAGTAAAAAACCAAATTCCTCACTAAGGGAGGCTTCTGGTACTTCAGCACAACCAANTCCTCCAGCTAAGACTTTTTGAACACAAACTAAGTCTCAGAAGGCCAGCAATATTTAAAACAGATTCAAAAGCTAAACCCAAATTATGGATCAATTTTCATTCATTCTTAGGACAATCATGGAAATGTCTTTATATTCCATCACTGGAGGAATGACATTAATTTATCATCACTTTAAAAAAGTGTTCACAATGTCATTTCTAAATCATTNGGAGGCTTCTGGTGCTTCAGCACAACCAAAAGTGTTCTAGAGCTTTCTGTAGGTTATTCTTCCTTTCCAGTATTATGGAAATAATACTCCCTCTTGTTTAATGTTTTGTTAATAAGAAGATCTGCAAGGCATTTCAATGGAAAAGGTTTCAAGCCAATGTCAGTTTTTATAATCAACACTGCCATGTTGCTGGCTGTGTGTCTCACTTCTCACCAAAGGCAGCACTGTTAACATGGTGCCATCTAAACAAACAATTATCCTGAGCTATCTGCTCTGTGTGAGGCTGGGAGCTGACAGCACACACCACATGGCTGGAGAAAGGCACACAGACACCACAAAGCCAGCAAGGTGCTGCAGACAGCACTGCATTTAATTTTATCATACAAGAGCTTCCTTGTATGAGAGCTAAGTGCTCCCACAGTACAGCAGACTCACCTGGAATCCTTTAGTTCAGTAACAGACAGAGACCCCTCATCACTTTTCAAGTCACTTCCATTCATGAACACTTCACTGGCCTTCAATTCTGACTCATCTTGTGCCTCAGATTCTGCAGAGATGCTTTGTGCAGTCTTGAAACAATCCTCTGCCTCCCCCTTGACTTCCTGGAGCAAGTCAACACCATTTAGCTTTCCTGAATGTTGGGGGGTGAGGAGGGAGAAAAATGAAATACAAGGAAGAAAAAGAATTGAATAGCAGAACTGCTATTGTAAATGAATAAAATAAAAGTGCCAAAATAACCTTTCCTAGCCAAAACCCGAGGCACTTGGCTTCAATAGATTCATTTGTCTGTAGACAAGCTGCCTATACCAACATGAAATTTTTCATCTTTAAAAATCCACTTGTAAAATGAAAGCATGCTGCCTGCATTTCACTCTCAAATCAATTTGACTGATTCTCTGTTCAAGAAGGGAGTCTCCCTGGCATCTCTGGGACTGGTGTCTCAGACCATCCCAGTGCTGTTAGGACTGACCTTTTCAACAGAGCTTAAACTGAGACTCACTGCCACCCAGGCCTGACTCACTCAGCTTCCTTACCTGGCTGATCAGTCTTCTCAAGACCCAACTCTTCCTCCTCTTCAATATCCTCTCCCTCCATCACCTCCGAGGCAGACTTCCCTTCATTCTGCAACTGAATTGCCACAGTGTTACTTGGAACAACTCCCTGTCCCCTCCAGTTTCACAAATTCAGTCACAGCTCCCACACAAGACCCTTCTGTGCCCAGAAGTGAGGCCACATGAGTTCAAAGGCTCACAGACAACCAGGTCACCCAGCAACGTGTGCTCTGCTGAGCCAGAGCCTGTGGGACCCACTCCCCCCTCCTACCTACTATTCCTGAGTTCCTTTTCCCCTTTTTTCTCCAAGGTGTGTGCTAAATTTTTATTGATTTTCAGCTATTGGAAGACTTGAATATTTGAATGTTCAAAGAAGAACAACTATTCCTCAATGTGTACAATTTTTCACAAAACTTAGTTCACTGCATTAATAAAAATACATCCAGTTTACTGTAGCAATAGCAATCTAAAGAGAATCCAAGACTTGCTTTAAGCAAACAGATGATGCCAGAAATCTAAGTTTTCTGGGAAAAAATAGTCCTGGCAGAATGCATACAGTTAAAAGAAATCAATTACAAACCAGTGTTTGGTTAAAACAGTGGTTTAAAAATCAAACTGGAAATGATAACACCAGATAACATTGTATCTATTGGCCTTGAACAAAAATGTAACAAAGACTCTTCCCAGAGCAAGCAAAGCAGAAGAATGCCTGCAAAGGCAAGCTACTGGAAATTACTCTGGTGCACAAGAACTTTGTACTTCCTGTGGAAGACATTTTGTGTAAGGATAAGAGAAGAAGACAAGATACAAAGCAAAAAGTCCTATTCTGTCATTATACAGACCAACCAAAAAAGTACCTTGGATTCGTTTTGATCTGATTTTCGTGTTCTTTTCATTATTTCTTCAATCCTCTGTTAAAACATGAAGAACATATACAATGACATACAGAGCTTGATATTTCAGCATTCTGGTTAAAATTCATCAATCACAATATATTTTCATATTTCATGAGTGTACTATTTTCATCACTGTTTTTAAATTTCACAAACCAGAGTTGGCAGTCTTTAAAAAAACACACTTCTATTTAAATTGCATTTTAGACCATGTGCCTGTTCATTTTAGGCTGAGAATTCAAAACAGGCTACCTTTTTTCTTTCAAGCCTTTCCTGCATATTTTGCTGCATAATCCTCTCTCTTTCCAGTCGCTGTCTTTCAGCCTCTTCTTGAGCTTTTGCTTCAGCTTCTTCTCTCTGAAAACAAAAAGAAAAGAGCACCCAATGCATAACTCATTCCCAACAGTAAAAAGCAAAGCAGTTACAGAATCTGGTTCAACACAGACAGGAACATCAGACAATCACTATTTAATATGACCACACATTACAACTAAATGTCAATTATCCAGTTACTGACATGAAATATATATTACTATGACATTCAGAAAGTGAAACCAACTATATTGAGGTAATGCAAATGTTCTGAATGTTGCTGAGCTACTGAATGTTGCTGTTCAGGCTATCTTTTGGGATGAACATTTGGCTAACGAGGACAATCTATAAAGTAACAAGACAGCAATTAAATTCTAAATGTGTCAAGGTTAATTTAAAAATTTTGGCAGTCAGGTATTGCTAC
>VZTT01046463.1:807-12716 GCA_013400855.1 Buphagus erythrorhynchus | reverse complement strand
GGACAGAAAGAGAATGTTATAGATAAGAAGAAAATAAACAACCTTGAGAAGCACAAAATACATCTCCTGATTCCTTCATCAAGGCTCAGGCTGGGAAGAAAGACTTCTCCAGGTTTTGGGGTCATCTTAACCCCGAGATCTGACACTGTTCAGTGACCCAAATCAGCCTCCCCAGTCTGGAGGATGTCAGAGTGGCTCGGGGCACTGATTCCAGGATGCTTTGCCCATCCTTGTGCCAGGCTGGGAGCCTTGGATGGACACAAGAAAACTTCCAAACTTCTCCCTGCCTTCCTCAGAGGTTGGACTCAATACTCTTAAAAGATCTCCAGCCTAAACTCTGCCTCGTGCCTTCAGACACCTGACAAGTGCTTTATGTAAGACCTTTCAGATCCATGGAATTGTGCAGGAAGGCGGATTTATTTTATTTTATTTTATATTTTTTTTTTCCTGGAATAAGAATTGCCTTCTTCCAAATGAGCTTAGTCTGCTGCTGACATCACCCTCTGTGCCAAATTCCAGGGTCTGCTCCCAAATGTGGCAACCATGGATGTGCTGGCCCTGGGCACCCTGCCTGCTGCCAGAACTGTCTAGACAAAGGATGCAGCTCACCTGCAGGGCTCAGCCATCCCCTCTGTTTGTTTTGCCAGTGCACAGTCATTAAGAGATGAATTTATATTAAAGGCTTCCAAGAAATGCCTCTGCAACCCCAATGTTTATGTAAGAGAGAGCGAGAAATTCATAATTTATTGGATTTGTGTGTGTTCTGCTTGGGATTATTCATTGGAGGAACATACTAAGTGATTTTTTGTATCCTAGTAACCAACTGCGGTTGCTTTTCCATGAATAATCTTCATAGTTTAACTTGACCAGTCAAATCTAGAAGGGAAAACTCAAATTAAATTTATCAAGGCTCACATAGCTTTTGCAGGTGAGAGAGAACACGTATTTTCCTCCCTCATTTAAACACATAATGGTCAGATGGACAGATGCTGTCTGGAGAGTTGGATTTTCCCAAGCAGAACAATAGTGGAAGTTTGATTCCTTAGGAACTAAGCTTCAAAGCTTCATTTGTTTAATATTCATAATTAATGAATTAGTTAAAATAGTCTTTTCCTCCCTCAATCTGATGTTTTCCAGGGCAGATTTTTAATAGCAATGCAGATTATTTTCCTTTTGTAGGGAGCCCAGGGTGGGGGGTCTCCCATCAGCTCATGAAGACACTCTGATGGTTAATTAATCAAATTATTTATTATTTATTTCTCCTTGCCATGTTAGCCATGTGTGGAACAGCTGGAGTTTATCACTTAATAAGAGCGTATTCACATTTTTCTTCTTCAAGATTTATTTTGATTCAAAAGGAGCCCCTTTTCAAAGTTATGTTTCGAGGGCTTGTGTTGCTTCCAAAATGCCTCTTGCTCTTATAAATAATAAAATCTACTTTGAGAAGCAAAACAAAATGCAGAATTTCCTTCCCAGCTCCCTGGGCGAGCTCCTTGGTTCTCCCACCCTCGTGGAGAGCTCAGCTGACCATCCCCAAAGCAGGGGGACATTCCTCCCTGAGAGGTCACCACCACTTCTCTTTCTAAACCAAACTCTTCTCAAAGCATCTTTCTGTATGCATTCCTATTTAGTCAATGTTTACAGCCCCGTGCAAATTCACTCCTGTAAATACCAAAGTCTCTGGGCACACTGGAGGAATCCTCTCCAAACCACGTCGAGCAGCCTTTAACCACTGCTCACATTTTCCTCGGGGATGAGATTGATGATGTGACCTCGTCACACAGTCCCGGGAGGAGGGAGAAGCTTTCCCTGTGTGCCTCTGGATTTTGATTTTATTTCCCCCCTCCCTGGCTTGCTCCCTGCCTCTTTATCTTGGACAAGTGGAGCAATCCTGCTTTCCTCCTTTGCACAGGAGGTGATGGGCAGAAATGTTGAGTAGGGCAGTGCTGAGGATGTTTCTGTGCTCATATTCCTGCATTTCCCCTTTCTGTGCTCATATTCCTGCATTTCCCCTTTCTGTCCCATTCCTGCATTTCCCCTTTCTGTGCTCATGTTCCTGCAGTTCTCCTTTCTATGCCCATTCCTGCATTTCTCCTTTCTGTGCTCATATTCCTGCATTTCCCATTTCTGTGCCCATTCCTGCACAGAATTTTGGAGCTGTTGCTTTTGGGCATCTCCATCTGTCACTCACCACCACACACTCAACATCTCAGATCTCTGTCCTACCCAGCCAAGGCTCTTCCCAAGCTCTCCCTGTCTTTTGGATAATCCTGGGGTTTTACAGTACTACTGGGAGCACTTAATAATCCTCAAATTCTGGAGGGGAAAATGCTGCTTGAACCTGGATCACCACCAGAAGTGTGTCCTCCAGGTTGGGAACAAATCCTTGCTGCCATCTCCTCGTGGATTTGAGTCCCATGAGGAGCTGCTGAGGGAGCTGGGAAGGATCTGGAGCCCCAGGAGAGGCTGAGGGAGCTGGGAAGGGGCTCAGCCTGGAGAAAAGGAGGCTCAGGGGGGCCCTTGTGGCTCTGCACAACTCCAGGAGGAGAGGGAACAGCCCCAGGGGAGCTCAGGGTGGACAGCAGCAGGAATTTCCCCATGGAAAGGGTGCTCAGGGATTGGAACTGCCCAGGGAGGTTTGGATCCCCATCCCTGGAGTGTCCAAGGAATTCCTGGATGTGGCACTCAGTGCTCTGGGCTGGGGACAAGGTGGGACTCAATGATCCAGGAGGGCTTTTCCAACCTCAGTGATTCTGGGGTTTTTTGCTGCTTTTCCTGCAGCTCCCCCTATCCTCATTTGGCATTTCAAAAACGCCAAACCCAGAACACTCAGTGTCTGATGGATTTGGGACCAGGGAAATCCCAGGTGTGGCTCTGTTCTGGTAACTTCAGGCTCTCTGTGCATTTGGAATCCCTTTTCCAGCTCAGAATCCCAGAAGATGATGGAAATGGGAGCCTGTGGGTGCCCTGAATTTCGAGGAACTGGAGGGACAGCGTGGAGTTGTGTTTTGTTGTGGCCAGAACCACAGTGGCTCTAAGCTGTCAACACATAATTGTGTCTTTTGTGTTTGGTAGTAAAATTTTGTTCTACCAAAGACAGAACAAGAAGAACAGCCCAAAGAGGAACAAATTCTTTCTCTCCTCACAGCTTTTCAGATGTGATTTATAGGTGTGTTTTTCCAAGTCTGTCCAAACAAGGCCAGTGAATGGCTCTGAATTAGTTTAATTCTGTTAATTGAAACAAGAACCATCTGGGTGGAAATGGGAGGGTTCAGGCAGCTGCTTTTGTTGTTTCATGTGGGATTTCTAATATTCCCAATTCCACAGTTACCAAGGAGTGCTGTTGGACTGTGCACTGAGGTTTAGAGGTGGAAGTGATCAATGAAAAATAAAAAAACAACCCCAAAATACAGCCATAAAAAATAACAACAACCTGCAGCTCTGCAGTGAACTGTTTGGAAGGTATTGACCAAAGGAGTTCTGCTGAACAACAGTCCAAGCTTCTCATTAAAAATGAGAGAAATCAGGGTGTAAATTAGGGCTTGGCACTGCCTGGACCTGCCCATTGCAGTGCTGTTTGCTCTATAATTCACATCTTTACCCCAAAGATTATTTCCTCTGGGGCAGGGAGCAAAAGAAAAAAAAGTTTTGGTCATTTTCTGGTTCTTCAACAACGCAAGGAATTGTGTCTCATCTCCAGATTGTTTTTGGTTCACCTGCCTCTATCATATTTTGGCTGTGATACCACAAAGACAGAAGGAGTAAAGGGAGAAAAATGTTGATGTTGACTTAGGTGTGCTGGGTTCAAACCCCACTGGAATTGAGGTTGACACAGAGGCTTAAAAATAAACTTTTGTTGCTCAAATCCTTAATGTGTTGAAATAATTGGAGATATTTGAGATGAAGGAAGGGGGCTGAGGTCATGGTGTGTCCAGTAATGGTATGACTGTATTTTTATTTTATTTTTTTTTTTTTGTTTGGACAGTTTAATGCCTTGAAGTGGGTCTTGTTTCCTCTTACTAATTCCTGCAAATATCATGGAGAAGGATCTCAGAGCTGAGCCATGCAGCAGCCAAGTGTTGCACAACCACCTGCCTCTCAGATTGCCTTCACAGCTTAGCAGAGAAATCTGCATTTTTAAAAATCTCAGCTAAGGAAAAGAAAGACGCATCTTTTTTTAGTGGGATGTTTTCCTGTGTTTCTGGACCAGAACACTACTCTTTTTTTTTTTTCTTTGCTTTCTTCTTTTCCCCTTTAAATTTTTTTTTTTCTGAAGTATTTAGCAAAAAAAAAAAAAAAAAAAAAAAAAGCGCCACAGCCTGTTTGTCTGAATATTTACTAAAACAGCCAACAGAATATGTGATGTTATTGTACAGGTTGGACTGTGCACGAGTTGAGTGAGGTCATCAGCTCTTTGAAAAGAGAGTTTGGCCAGCATTAAATTAATTGAAATCTCCCTGCTGGGACAGTGCTGGCTTGAGGCACCAGTACAGCCCCATGAGAGCTCCCAGTGCCACCAGTGCCACCAGTGCCACTGTCCCTCAGCTTTTCCTCCAGGGAAACGAGCCAGGCAGAGGAGCAGAGCTGTGCTGTGCCCCTGATTTAATGATAACCAGTTATTACCATTGCTTTGCCCTGTTTTGGATTCTTTACATATTGTTTTGGAAAAGCTTAGTGGAATCGCAGCCTTTGTATATATAAAATATAGGATGATTGAAGAGCTGGCCACTGCTTTATTTAACTTCCTCAGCCATGCATTCCTCCCCAGGCATTTTCCCCTCCTGCTGCCAGATCACTGTTTAAATTGTGTGTAAATAGAAAAGGAGCTGTGGACACAGTTAAAAAATGCTGGAAGTGGGGTTTGCTGGGAAGAACACCTTCCCAGAGGCCTTTCCTCCCCTTTTTCTGGGGTTTTTGCCTCTGGTAGGGCAGATCTAAAGCCCTGCATGTGTGCCACTGTTAAATCTGATGGCTCTCTGGTTATCCATCTCTGGACTGGAGTAGCTCCACTGTTTTCTTTTTTTTCAACTGAATTCTTTGGAGTGTAGAGAAGTTGTAATTAGGAGGAGAAAAAAAAAAAAAGGGAGCCTTAGAACCCTTTATCTCTCCCTATGAGGAGAGATAAAGACAAAAGAGGCTTCTGTAAAAGTGAGGAAGCAAAGAAAAATAGCAGGTTTGTTCCTTTTATCCTGAGGGTTTTTTGGGAAAAGCTGGAGGTGGAATGAATGGCCAGGCTCTCCTTCCTGCCCCTGCAGCACCACTCCAGATGCTGATCTCACCCTTCACAGAATCCCAGGATGGTTTGGGTTGGAAGAGAATTAAAGATCATGTCACTCCACCCCCTGCCATGGAAGGGACACCTTCACTAGCCCAGGGGCAACACCTGCAGCTTTTCTTCCTCCCTGGCCCTGGAGCTGGAGGATTCCTGTTCTCAGGGGGAAGTTTTCTGGTGTTTTCAGTGAGTGTGGGAATCACACTCCTGGCTGGAGCCTCACCCACCCCACCTGAGTCATGCACAGAGCCTGACAGCCCAGCTCATGTCCTGGCCTTGCTCCAAACATGCTTTTGGGAGGTGGGGATTGTGTACAGCCCAGACCCAGAGGGATGAGGATAAGGTAAACACAGCTTTTCGTGGAACAGTGCATGGAAAAGCGAAGCTCAATTGCCACTATCGCTCTTCAAATCTTCTTTTTTTTAAAATTTTCCCTGTGTCACAAGCTGCCCTCGTGGTGCAGTGCCTGTCTGCAGGGGATGGGTGGGTTTCCTGCACCGAAATGATTTCCCTCTTTGTGTTCCTGGATGGGCTTGGGAAGGATGTGCCAGATCCCAGAGCTTTTCCATGAGCGCTGCACTGAAACCATGGCATGGAACAGAACTGCAGCCCTGAGATTATTAACAGGGAGTGCAAGCCATCCTTCAATCTCACTAAAAGCCATTACCATTGGAATGACATGGTCACTATTTATAAATCCTTGGTGCAGCTGGCCTGGAGAAAAGGCTCAATGGAAGCAGGGAGCTGATTTGCATTCGTGGTCCTGCCGTGCTGCTCTGGCAGCAGGAGGAGGATGAGGGCATGGACCATTCCAGTGGCACTGATCATGGCAGGCACAGCTTCTTGGAACTCTGCAGCAAATCCCTGACTGGAAAAGGAAAACACCAGAATGATGCTTCTGAACCAAAGTGTTTTGAACCAATCCTCTCTGTGGGGCAGAAGTTGTCTGGGAAGTGAGAAATGAACGGGGAGGAACTGGGGGGAAGGAGACCAAGCCAGGTTTTTTAATTTGTGAGGAATATTCTGATTTTTGCTGTGCAGAGGGGTCAGTCAGGAGCAGGGCATGGGGCTCTCTCAGACAGAGGCATGGGGTGGCCATGGGGTGGCCATGGGGCCAGCAGCACTCACTGACACAGTTTCTTTTGAGAGAAACCTCACAAAACAGGAGTTTTTTGGGGTTTCTTGGGTTGCTCTTAGGCTGTGTCTGTAATCTCACCCTGAACCCTATTTCTGCAGGAATTAAGTAAATCTAAGCAGAGCCCAGCCACCCCAGAGAACATGAGGGTTTTGTTCACACCTCTGCTCCTCTTTTCTCATCTTGGGGTCTCCAGCTGTGTTCATTCCTCCCAGACCAGTCTTTCCAGCCTCAAGTGTTGCATATTTTAATTTTCTCTCTGCTTTCTGGTGCACGTTGCCTGTTTCTAGAAAACAACCAAAACAATAAATCACAGAAATAAGTATTTTAATCCCTGACTGACAATCACTGAGCATTTAGATTCGGAAAATATTGAGTCTTCCAACCTAGTGATGACCATTTCCCATGCAGCATTCCTCAGAAACCATTTGTGGCGTTGCTTTAAGAGCCTCCCCTCTGCTTTTGGTCACCTCCCAAAACTCTGTGATGGACTCTGAGAAGATAAAGTGAGCTGAGCAGACCTCTGCTCTCCTCAAGCCAAGCTTCACTTTCTAAAGAAGGTAACAATTTCACAGAACCATAATACATCAAGTCAGGGGCAGGGGTTTGCTTTGCTGCTGCAGGAACTCGAGTGCTGCACATGCAGCTGATGAGTGAGAGCACAGCCCAAAACTACTCAGAGCTGCAGTGAGAGTGGCTGGCTGCTCCTTTCTGACGAGATGTGTTTATCTTTAGCCAGTAGCCAGAAGTTCTGATGAGTTCTGCACGATGACTCTCAAATCCCTGACACCTCTGGGCACTCACTGGCTTTGGGAGCCACACGAGCCAGGATTTGGAGCCCATGGAAGAGCTCAGGAGGAGCTGTGCCATTCCCAGGGCTCCTCATCCATCATGCAGCTGCTTTCATCGCTTGCACTGAAGGACCTGAGCAGGGATTATGGCATGAACCCTGCCTTCCCTCCATCCTGCTCGCTCTGTCTCTCATTAACCAGCTCGAAGAATTTGTTACTCGAGTTGCAGACTCATTGACCCAGATTCCCTAATAATACAGAGATTTTTTTTTTCCCTGTGCTTAATCGCTGGCTTCTGTGTATACTTAGTGCTATTTATATGCAGGAGGACTAAAAGCCTGTAATAAAGATGGGGCCAACTTTGCAGCAAAATTCCAGAGCGAGAGGCACAACAGGAGAGAGGCAGAGGTGAGTGTGGGTGGATGTTCCCATCCTTGCAGACCCAGCAGGAGTTTTTTTTGGGAGCAAGAAAACCTTTTTTGCTTTTACAGCCTGATCCACCAATATTGGTTCAGCTCAGGACTCCCCACTTTGCTCTGGGCCTGCCCATCAAAGTCATGCAGTGGCTTTCTTTGTATTTGATTATTTGAAATATTTGGTTTCTTCTACCACCAAAAGCAAAGCCAAGCAGAAGGTCTGGGAGAATATTCCTGCCTGGCTCTCCTCAGCTCTTGGGGCTCTTCTAGGTCGTGGAGGATTTGCCATCAGCACTTTCCATCCTCAGAGCAGAGCTTCTGTCGTGGTTTATTTTCTGTCCTGAGCCTGCTGGTGGTTCCTGGGAGGGACACAGCAGAGTTTCAGCTGCACTCCCCATTTTTTGGTGCTGCTGCCATGAGGATGTTGGGATAAGCAGGAGAGTTAGGGATTGGTCTTGGCTTTCCTTTCAGGGCACCACTCTTTTATGGGATGTGGCTGAGCTTTGGTGTGAGCTCCTCACTGCAAGAAAAGGGTTGCAGTGCAGGAAAATTGAAAATTGCTCCTGCAAAGCAATGCAGGAGCTCTTTCTTTGAGGACATACTGGGACACAGGAGGTGGAGCAGCCTGGAAAATACAGTGGGAGATGGGAGATGGAACAACCTGGAAATTACTGCAGGGTCCTGCTGGAGCTGCCTTTGCTGGTTTGAGAAAAAGGATCAGAGCTAAAGGATTTTGCCTAATGCTGTTGGCAAATACCTCTCTGTTTTCATGCAGGAACACCTAGAAGTCCAGAATAAATATGTCATTAGCCCCTGCCTGTAAAAAAAAATGGATTTTAGCATTTTTTTAAAATCCCCCATAAAATGTTGGATTTCAAGCATTAGAGGGTTTTCTTGTGAGACAGGCACAACTTGATTTTGTGAGTTAAAGTCAATCCCTGTTCTCTGGCAGGGATCTTTCTGAACTGTTCTGCAATGAGAAATGATGTGTGTCCATGAGATATTTGCATTGGGAGTTACCTCAGTGCCACAACACAGCTTCTTTTAATGAAAAAGTGACTTTTGTCTGTCATTTCTCCTCCCCTCCTTCACAAGCATTTCTTCAAAAATTCCACATTTCCTGTAATTCATCACAGGCTCTTCTGTGCACTCTTAACACCTCAATTTTTGTGTCACTCTCTTGCAGATGAACCTTTTTGGAATTCCCTGGAAGTTTGTTTCAGGTTAGAAGACCAGGCAAGGGGACATTACATCAGAACAGACTGGTAGTGCAAACTATAGGAATTTACCATGGGGGGTTTTATTAATTGAATTTCCCAGCGTTTGAGCCAGCAGGACATTCAGAAATGAGGCAGATTTTTTTTTTTTGGTTGGATTTGGTAGCCCAGCTTTCCAAATCCACACCGTTGAGCATGGAATAGGCCACCCCAGTGCTTCCCACAGAGCTCCCTGACACATTTTCTGTATTTAAAAAAAAAAAAAAGAAATGTCTAGACAGCACACTAAATTTATATGTGAGCAGATTTATATCTCTTGTCCTCAGAAGAGAAGATCCTGTCAGAGCAGAATCTGTTTTGTGTTGCTGGGGATGTTTGGTGGCTGCAGGAACAGCCTCCCCTCCTCTCCCAGCTCCCAGTGGCTCCAGCAGGGGTGATGCTGTGGGATGAGGAACTGGAGGATGTGCTGTGACTGGAGCACACTGGGATTCACTGGGCTGGGGGTTTTCCACCAGTTCCCATGAATTTGCCTTTCCCCTCCCCTCCTGTTGGGGTTTTCCTGCCACAAAGCAAAAGCCACCTGCCCCTGTGTGCAGACCCTGTGTTCAGTGTCCAGCTGCAGCCCCAGAGTTTCTGCTGGGACAGGGAGAGGCTCCAGGGCTGCAGGTGAAGCAGAGCCCATAAAGATAAACCTGGGTGTGTTTGGTGGATTCCCTTTCGCCAGGCACGAGGCTCCAGAGATGGATTTCAGGCTGGATTTCAGGATGGATTTCAGGCTGGATTCCAGGCTGCACACTGCTCACTCTCCCCTGAGCTTTTCAGTCTCTCCTCTGATTCTTTCAGCCTTTCCCTGAACCTTTCAGTCTCCCCTCTGAATCTTTCAGCCTTTTTTTGAATCTTTGAGTCTTTCTCTGAATCTTTCAGCCTCTCCTCTGAACTTTTCAGCCTCTCCTCTGAATCTTTCAGCTTTTCTCTGAACCTTTCAGTCTCCCCTCTGAACTTTTCTCTGAACGTTTCAGCCTCTCTGAACCTTTCAGCTTTTCTCTGAACCTCTCAGCCTTTTTCTGAATCTTTCAGCCTCTCCTCTGAATCTTTCAGCCTCTCCTCTGAACCTCTCTGCCTTTCTCTGAAGCCTTTCTCTGACCAAGGGCAGATGTGCTCCCCCAGCACTGGCCGTGTCTGCTGCGAGCTGTGGATGGTCCCAGTAATTTTCCAGAGATGGATCCACTGCACAGCCTTGGTTGTCACCAAACTGCCCCTTTTTGATCCTGTGGGTCTTTTGTCATGGATTTACTTGGGAAAAACCCTCAGGAAAAGGCTGTGGGACCCAGGGAATGTGTTTGGTGCAGCCCATGGTGACACATGAGGATGGCAGCCCTTTCCCACTCCTCCTCTCAGCCTGCTCTCACTGTAGCTCTGCTCTCCTTCAACATTTTTCCCTTCTCCCCCGTTTTAGGGGTATTATTCCTGCCTGGATTGTCAGGGCAAGTGAAGACAGGATCCATCTGGCTGGAGGTCACTCCCTAGCTGAGCAGCCTCCTCCATCCCACGCCCCTGGGAGGACAGCAGCCTCAGACAGGGCTCTGGAGCTGAATTCTGTCTGCTGCTGTCAGTGGGATTACAGTGCCACTGCAAACCCGGGGCTGGGAACAAATGGGTGAAAAAAAAAATGTTTATTTTTAGAACTGGAACCATGATAAATATGTGGAATTTGGCCAGGGTCTGCCTGCTGTACCTTTTTGAAATGCAAAGTGCATGTCTGTTAGAATACCTCTCCAAAGGTCAGCATAACCTCTGGAATGAGTGTGCTGGCCTTTTGGAAAGCAGGTGAAGCTTCAGATGAGAGCACGGGCCCCCATAACCCAAATCTGCCTCGGTATCATCTGACACCACGAGGATGTGGATGGAAGTGCTGCCTTGCCAAAAGGGTTTATCCTTCAGGAGCCTCAGACCATTCCTCACCCTTCAGTTCAGCTTCTCCTTCCATTTTCCTGCCTTTTATATTTGCTTGTGCGTTTGAGGGATGTGCTGTGAGTGTCGTGTGTGAAACTGGTGAGAGTGGGGATGAAAAATGGAAAGCTGTGGGATAAAAAGAGGGATGGAACCTCAAGGCATCCCTCAGTGGCTTTGTGCTCCCCTGTGCTGACGCAGCCAGGCTCGCAGGGCTCAGGGGTTGAAGTGTTTGAGAACCTTGCATTTGTCAATCCTTTGAGGTGGAGGAATGGTGTTACTCTCTTTTAGACACAGAAGGGAGGCAGGAAGAGAAGAAATTGCTTCCCAAGTGTTGTAGGAATCTCACAGCTGAAAAATGAAAGAGTTTGTGTAGCTCCTCACTGCCTGTCAGGCACCCTGGGCTAGGGTGGCACTTGTGCCAAGAGCTTGGCTGTTGTCATCCAGTTTTTGGGTGGGAATTGGGAATAATGCACAGCCTCATTCCAAAATAATGCACAGGCTCACCCCACTTTTTGGGTAGGATTGAGAATAATGCACAGCCTCATCCCATTTTTTGGGTGGGATTGGGGATAATGCACAGCCTCATTCCAAAATAATGCACAGGCTCACCCCACTTTTTGGGTAGGATTGAGAATAATGCACAGCCTCATCCCATTTTTTGGGTGGGATTGGGAATAATGCACAGCCTCATCCCACTTTTTGGGTGGGAATTGGGAATAATGCACAGTCTCATCCCAAAATAATGTACAGCCTGATCCCACTTCTTGGGTAGGATTGGGAATAATGCACAGCCTCATTCCAAAATAATGCACAGCCTCACCCCACTTTTTGGGTAGGATTGAGAATAATGCACAGCCTCATCCCACTTTTTGGGTGGGAATTGGGAATAATGCACAGATTTCATCCCACCTTTTGGATGGGAATTGGGAATAATGCACAGATTTCCTCCCACCTTTTGGGTGGGAATTGGGAATAATGCACAGCCTTCATCCCACTTTTTGGGTAGGATTGGGAATAATGCACAGCCTCATCCCACTTTTTAGGTAGGAATTGGGAATAATGCACAGCCTTCATCCCACTTTTTGGGTGGGATTTGGGAATGCACAGCCTCATCCCAGCTTTTGG
>VZTT01046462.1:0-35200 GCA_013400855.1 Buphagus erythrorhynchus | reverse complement strand
ATAAATTGTATACACGATCTATCATGTGTCTGAATTGTAGCACATTCTCACATTCTACCTTGGCGAAGTGGTGCACCAATAAGGATCCGCATTACAATACTGAAGTAAAGCCCCTTATCCCTTAACNATATGTCAGTAAAGAACTATTAGGCCTCCCATTGAGCCATCCTTGTTAGATATGCTAATCTGTAAGGTCTATAAATTGTATACACGATCTATCATGTGTCTGAATTGTAGCACATTCTCACATTCTACCTTGGCGAAGTGGTGCACCAATAAGGATCCGTATTACAATACTGAAGTAAAGCCCCTTATCCCTTAACCATGTCTGTCTCTTACTTTTCTAAGACCAGGATAAGGCATCAATTCCAAGGATTGTTCAGCAATGGAAATAAGGTCTCAGGGTTCCCCCTGTGCCTCCCTTTCTCCAGGCTAAACACCCCCGGCTCTCAGCTGCTCCTCATCACACCTGTGCTCCAGACTCTTCCTTAGCTCTGCTCCCTTCTCTGGACATATTCCAGCCCCTCAATGTCTTTCTTGTCATGAGGGACCCAAAACTGAACGGAGCATTTGAGGTGTGACCTGACCAGTGCCCAGCACAAGGGGACAGTCACTGCCTTGGTCCTTCCTTCCACCCAGCTTGATGCCATCCACCTCTAAAGATGCCCTCACTCCCCTTGTTCAGATCATTAATCAAGATGTGATAGGAGAACTGGCCTCAGTGCTGAGCCGTGGTGCACACCACTGGTGACAGCCCCAGCTGGATGTAATTCCATTCCCCACCATTCTCTGGGCCTGGCCATCCAGACTGTTTCTTGCCCAGTGAACAGTGCACCCATCTGAGGCACAAGCAGCCAGTTTCTCCAGGGAAATGCTGTGGAAAATGGTGTCAAAGCTTTGGTCGTTCTAACTTTCTCCCTGCATAACCTTATGACATCTATGTAGTCTTCCTGAGTTGCGTGCCCCTTCAAAAGTCATAAACTCTCCTTTTTTTTCCTGAGTTACAGCCAAATCTCTCTGTGCAGCTGGGACAGTCTTCCTCACTGACTAGTCTTTTGATACAGGGGAACAGCCTGCTCCTGTGCTTTTATGGATTTCCTTCTTAAAGTATGTCCAGCTCTCCTGGACTCCCCTTCAAGACTGCCTCCTAAGAGACTCTGTCAACCAGCCTCCTAAATAGGACAAAGTCTGCCCTCTGGAAATCCAAGTGTGTCTGTTTGTTGGACTTAGTTGTTGCTGTTCAGCCTGATATGAACTCCTGAGGTTTGCATTCCCTTTCACTTAGTCAATGTCTCAGCAACACACAGCTTAATATCTCTGCTTAACCATGTACTCTTGGTTAATGGTTCCCAATGCAGTCTGTCAATGGTCTCCTCAGTTATTTTGCATTTCTGTATAATTTGGAATATCATCTGAAGTAAAATCAAAGTTATCAAAAGCCCATTTTCTCAGTGTTTGTGCTAGAAGACCAAAGTCCAAGACTTGAAAGGGAAACTGTTTCCTTGATTATCCCAAATAGCATTTTTACAAAGGCTGGAGAGGGTGTCATGCACAGAGAAGAGATCATGCAAGACTTCTGGAGTCTCATCAACAACATATTTGAACAACAGAAATGCAACAGAGGGAGGAAAAACCTGCATGCATGTCTGTGGGATGATCAGCATGGACCATGTGATAGGTATGTGCTGTGTTAGTTATGAAAATTCTACTAGCTAGGAGAAGGCTTTAAAACAGCAGAGTCTAAAAATATGATTATTCAGAGTATAAAGAATAAGAGGTGCTAGAATATTCTGGAGTACATGGAAAGAATGTTAAAGCATAGGAAAACTTTTTGGAAAAATCACCCTGCTTAAGGGACTAAACTCAGGCATGGTTCACAAGGCAAGCGATGTGTTTCTGCCATCAGCAAGGTACAGGGCATGGAAGACAAAATTAAGCTCAAGACTGAGTTGGTATAAACTGGGAGAACACCTTCTTGTCTTGGATCCAATCATGTGGTTTATGACATGGTTGGTTTTGATAAATTTGATTTGCACGCTGCAGCTTCTGTTAAAAAAATCCCTCACAGGATATAAAATACTTTGTTCTTAAGATTTCCATTTTTCCTTTCCTAAAAGGTTCAAAAGAATCTTTCGCTTGTACTCTTTTGCTCATACCATACTTGAAAGCACAAAAAAGTAAACTGTTTGTTTATCCTCAGGGCAGGTGCTTTGTAGATTATCAGAGTCAAGCTTTGTTGCTCTGCACTACAAAGTCTTCAACTTTGACCTGAGAGGTTGTTTTTTCCCATTTCCCCACCCTCTGAGAAAAGGAGAAATAAAGTAAAGATGGAAAAATCATTCAATATTCTCAGCTAGTGCTCTGTCTTGCTTTAGCAAAGCCTTTGTTGTACATAAATATGTACAAGTTTTCTAGTTACCTGTACCTGGTGTTACTCAATAATGAAGCTGGTCTGGGGCTGGAATCACCATCTTAGAAAATTGGAAGTGCAGACTCTTGTGGGGAATTCAGCAGTGTTAATTGTATGACTTGGCAATACTCAGGGGAAACCTTCCAGGTGACAAGTAAGGAAATAACACATGTATATCTTTCTTCAATATGAAGGAAACCAGAGTGCTCATCTCCCTGCAATCTGTTGACAACTTTACCCTTACACTGAATGATGACACACACGTAGAACTATCTTGTTCCATTAAGGATCTTTTAGAAAAACACATATAACAACAAAAGTCTGGGAAGGTTTTTTCCTCCCAGACAAATATTGTACAAATCCTAAATTCTGGAGTTATTTCAAAAGAATAAATCTGTAAAAAATACAAAATGTTTTCTATTTATTGGTGTGTAGGGAAAAGTAATACAATAAATTACTGCTCCAATCCCATCCCCTGGTATGATCTGTGATACAAGATAAAAAAGCAGACTGCAGCTCGAAACAGGAGGTGCAAAGGTGACTTTTGAAATCCCCCGATCCCAACCTAATTGCTAGACAGTCCCAAAGCATAAGTTAGAGCAGCTTCAAACACCAGCATCTAAATATGCTTTTTGCTCTAATCCAATGCTCATCAGGCACCAGGCACCAATACCACAGGAGTATTCTCTGGGGAAAGAATTAATAGGTTCCAGAGCCATTTGCTTCATCAGCCTGGAGAAAGCCCTATTTCAATCTTTGCATAACTTCAGTATTGATAGTTTTGACCATATCTTTTGAACAGTGGCTGCTATTCATAATTTAACGTTTCTATGGTATCTTGTTAAAATATCCTCCTGATAATCCATGAGTGACTCTTTCATTATCTGAGTCTGTGAATGTTTCTGCTTTTTTGTTCTTCTGCAGAAATTTAAAGGCTTTAAACATCCATTACTCGCAGGTCTATAGACCTCAAACTATATCTAATGATCTTGGAAAAATTTTCCCAGGCTCAGATAGACACTGATTTGAAACTTCTGACCAGATTGATTAAATGGCTAAAGCATAAATATATCCCAGATGTTACCATGGATCTTTGTCTTGACTAGTCATTAAACTTTGATATGCATAGATACTTGGCATCAAATTACATTTTCTTAAAATTCCTACCCGTGGAAATTTGATAGTTATGAAACCGCTTTTTTCCTATGAATGCTGAAATGTGGCAGTTATCAGTACATAGGGCCACTGGGTTTACACAGGACATTCACATAGGAACAAGGGAAATACTTATTTATCATGAGAGACAGAAATATTTCCCTTATTTCCTGCAGTGACAGAAGGGCAGATGAGAGAAATGGATTGGATTCTGATCACATGAGGTCATAGCTTGCAGGAATGAGTACATGGGTGTGAAAATTACATAGGGCTAAAAGCAATCTGCAATGGATCTTTTTCTAAAATAAGACTTTTGTTGACTCTTGTATTTTAAAATGAGTCATAGATAGTTGGAAACTCTATTCGTACAAAATGTAGAAGTTAAATTGTTTCATACTTGTAGGTTCCTTTGATAAAAGGAACTTTCCTAGTTGCAATAAAAACCCCTAAACCAACCCTATCTCTATTTATACTTTGGCTATTCCATCTCCTTCTCCAAAAGGACCAATACTCCAGCACCACATAATCAGGTGGCTGGCAGCTGGGCACCACTGTGCTCAATAGTCAAACTCATTAGATGTGAAAGTAAAGAAATTGTGTTACGGAAATCTCCATCAGCTATGCCCTGTATCTTAAAACCAGAAGCACCAAAATGTGCTACTTTTGAATTCTTGCCGGGTTACAGGCCTCCAAAACAAATCAACTCTGCCAATTGTGAAACACCTGAGAGCATGTATTGGAAATAATCACTGTCTTTTAAAGTGACAGATTAAAATCTCTAGTAACAAAGTTCTCCTCCTTTCCTTAAGCGATCTGTAAGCAATTCCACTCACTCTTGCAGTAAAGGATTTGGGTATTCTTCTGAATAGCATCCAGGAAGCCCCACCAGTCTGCTTCTGACTGATTCTGATCTTGCACCAGCAAAAAATAAATGTAAGTATACTGTATCAGAGGTACTTTTGTGCACGTCCAAAATTAGGCTCCAGCTGCAGACCTGTATATTTTTATGCTAAGAAATCCTAAATTGGGCATGCAGAAGAGCTGTGCTGGAGGGGGCCAGGGAAGAGTCCTATCTGGATACAGTAACTCAGCTACACAATCCAGTTTCTACTGACTATTCTACTTATGCCTCTGATGTTTGTCTCAATGCTGTCAACATGCCAAGGCAGCATTGGGGACACAAGATCAGGAGTGCAAAGGCAAATATCATGTCTTGCTAAGCCATCCATGAATGACTGTAGATACCTGCCTCCAAAAAATTTGAAATCTTTTCAGATAGAACCTCCTCTTTGTGTGGGTATGTGGAGTCCTCTGTGTTGAAGTGAGGGAAAGGCTGTAAACAGTGTATGAGACCATATCCAGACACAGCTCGAGAAAAAAGTTCCAAATATGTCTCTGCAGAAAACACCTAGAAAAGTCTTCAGTAGCTGCACTGGCCACAGGTCCAGCCATGTGTGCACTGTCCTCACCCCTGAACAAAAAATATGGCTTATGCCTGGGGTACTGGCCCAGCAACAAACTGCTCAAAGAATGGAAGAACAAATCGAGGGAAGTTATTCTTCAGTATAATTTCAGTTGAAAGAAAATATTTCTCAAACTGGGTAAACAGTAACTCACAATCGTGACTTGAAGACATCATGATTAATTCTGTCTTTGTGAGGTGGCAAACAACCGCTCCAGGAAGTACAAATGACTTTTTTATTTGTAGTGGACTAACTCTGAAACCTAATGATGGAAGTTAAAAAAGAAAAGTTTAGTATTTCATTACCTGATAGCACTAGCAAAATATTTAGCCCAGTATTTCTATCCATAAGCCCCATACAATCTCCCTCCACATGTGAAATTCATGTGTCACAGACATCAACTCTGCTCTCCACTGACTGTACATGGCATTTTTTTGATACAATTAGGCAATTTCAATCCAAAAATCCAGTCAGATTTACTGTACCATGCTGCAGATGGAAAATGGAGACAATGGATAAGACAGTGCGAGATACACTGAATATTATAGTAGAAGAAAAACCATAGTGTGGTCCCTGTTCTGACTACCTTATTCATTTTTTATATTTGATTAATAAAAACTTTGTCTAAATTCCACAAGGTTTCCAGCCTTTTGCAACAAAATACAGCCCTGGAATCTTGGAATCCTCCTGCAAAATTCTGGTTGAGCTGGTGACTTAAAAGTAAAAATATTAATTTTAAAGACAAAGCCCAAAGCCCTGATCACACAAGAGTTTTAATATTTAAGCTATTGTAAACAATTCTGGACAACAGTTTTGAGGAAGAAACTGCCTGTCTTGTCTACCAACATCTTTTGAAAAGCTCCAGGTTTTGACCAATATGTAATACTAATGTAAATCAAAAGCAATCTCCTCGAAGTTGATAGACATCAGATTCCAGGCTTATAAGCTTTTGCACACTGAATTTAACTATCTGTCATGCCTGTGAGGTTACAGCACAGACCTAAAAGAAGGTATGGTGTAAGATCAATGGTAAGGAAAGAGTTTCATTTAAAAGACCATCTTTTCCCATCAGACATGATAGGAGATTTATTATTCCGATATTATTATTGAAACTAGAAGAGAGAGAAAAAGTAAACAGGAACATATATTTTCATTTTATGACTGTGAACAACATTTCATACTGGAAACATATCTTGGTCTATAACATTTACCCACAAAAAAAAAAAAAAAATAATGTCAATACAGTCCTTATTGCTAGCTCAGCAGAGCCTCTCCAGAACATTGTGTTAATGATTAATATGAAGTCAGTGGAATTCCACAGTTGCTGAGGGTCTTGTGCCCAAGAATGAACTGCATTGCTAAATCAGCAAAGACAGTTGTCAAGGTAACCTCTGTGTAATCTATTTAACTGGCTCCCAAAACACCAATCAAGGTCAGATAACACACTCAAGCACGATATGAACACACTCATACAGCATAAAGCTTTGTATCAAGACAGCAGGGAGGAAAAAACCTCATTAGGAAGCAGGGGGAAAAAATAAATTCAGTTGTGAGAAGTGTTAATTGGGACTGCAGTTAGCATTGTGGGAAAGCATGCTGCTCATCTGAATATGTTTTAACTATAGTAGAAGTAATTTCACTCCAGTTCAGTTTGAATGGTAATATCCTTCTACTAGTGTTAAAAAAAAAAAAAAAAAAAAAAAGATAAAAACAACACACCCAAAAAGTAAAACCAGCCATATATAAATTCTTAATTTCATTTATTGTTTTATTAATGCTCATCTGGCATCTACACTCTGATACAGAGTTCTCATTTTGTTTTCTTGGCAATAGATCATTGTGTTTCTTAACCACAAATAAAATGTCAGCATCATCTCAGGGCTGGGGATACAGCTTCCCACACAACACAATTCCACAGGTCCTGCTCTTCTGAGGCCTCTTCCCTCCTGCAGAAACTTTCCGGCCAATTCTGCAAAGGAGAAGGATCTATTTGGAGTTACAATCTGATGGGTACCTTGAATTTTTAGTTGTATTTACTTGCTGTGAATTTAGATCTCTATAGCCATAACATGGGCTGACAAGAGTCATTGGGGTCTGAACTGATTTTTATTCCAACAATTGCTTCACATACAAATCAACATCTTTTGCTTGATATTTACTGCTTTGCTCAGTATTTACTGCTTTGCTCATCCTGGAAGCGAAGGACAGTAAGCATGTTGAGAATTAAACAGGTTGTCTGTTTCCCCTGAAGCCTCCATAGCCTTGTCTTCTGCTGGGAAGCTACAGTACACAACTTCTTACAGCCTCTACTCCTCAATGAATCTCAACAAATATCCCTATGCTGCTTACAGTAAAAGTACCTACCAAGGGAACTATTTCCTTCCTTCAGTTACACACTGTCAGTATCACAGAGCTGTGCTAATTCAGGACACTACTCCTGTTCCACAAAGATGCCAAAAGGTCTTGCTGTGGAAATGAAGAGCTAAAATTAACAGCTCCAAAACTGCAGAAATCAATTGTGGGAAACAGAAAGGTAGAAACTTCCACAGACACTGAAGGGTTTGGTTTGTAGCCTTGGAAAAAGCTTGGATTGATGTAAAAACAGAAGTACACAGACATTAAGCAGAAAAATTATAGACTTATGTTTCTATAGTTGTAAGTAAGAATATGCCTTAAGTAAGTAAGCAACTGTGTTAGATAAGACAGTAAAGATAGTAATGGAATTGTATAGGGTAGGCTAGGAGTTTGAGTGTTATAATAGAGACATAATAGAAGCATATGTGTGTGCGTGCAACAGTAACTCATTGGATAAGAGTATATGCAATGTGGTAAAATTAAGTCAAAGTGATAGGTTAGAAAAACAAAATATACTTCGTAGCAACTTCCTATTGGATCAAAATATTATATATTGCCTTGTAACTAAGAAGAAGCTCATGACTACTTTTGAGCTATGGATGACTTCTTGTTTCTCTAAATCTCATGCCTTGAGGCTGATGTGGATCAGAACAATAAATCAACCTTAGGACAATCGTGATACCATCCCTTCATTTCAAGTGATGATAATAATCAATCACAGTAAAGATTATGTAACATCCATGTCTTTAGAAAATATCTTTGGCCAATGCCATTCATACAAAATAAGTATTCTTCTTTAAGGACAAAAGGCCTGCATACATCATACGTGTACATCATACATCTCAGATGTGATTCTGAGAATCAATAGTCACCAGCAACTCTGCTCCAGTTCTAGACATTTAGCATTTCTCAAGGTTTCCTCCTTTCCTCTCAGTGTGTGAGACCCGTATGCCTGTGTGGGATCAGTACAGGATCCAAAGGCTATAACATCAGATTAGGAAACAAGGAAGACAACTACACATTGTAGTCACCTCCAGTGTGGGAGGGTGTGATGGTGCTACAAGCTGCTGCTTATCATGTTGCTGCTGAAGGCAATCATGTAGGCAGAACTCACAGCCTTCACAGAACTACCCCAGGACTGCTCCAGATCCACTAGGCTGGGAATAACAAAGCTGCTAAGCTGCCTCAAACTTACTTGAGAAAGTCAAGCTTCAGTAGAAGACAAACTATGTTGCCTGTCACACCATCTCACCTTACAGATGTAGGGCAGATGTGCACCTTTAGGCATCCACATGGTGCACCCCCACACACCACATGTCATGGTTGGGTTCCAACAGATGCTCTGAGTTTCCATCTCAGGGAAACAAGACTAAAGGCTGGGAAGGACCTAAATGTTGTCTTGGTGTGGAGTCAGGATAGATGAAACATGAACAATTTCATATAAACACCTTAAGGATCCAAATATTATTCAAGACATTTTTTTGTTAAAATAACCATCACCATAACACCTGGACATATTACCAATACTCAGGAATTCACCACAGACCTATTAGATACAAAAAGCTGTGGGCTCCATTTTGAGATGAAGAAGCTAATGAGGATGTGGACTAAGCGACTTGCTCGCTGTCAACAGGATGCATGAGGCAATCACAGATGGATGCCAAGAAACCCCCCAAACCCCAGCCCAGATGAAACACTGTGGTCTCTGTCTTTAAAAAAATAAACACTTGAGAGCTCTGAGCACCCACAAAACCTATTGATTTCAGATTTCATCCAGAGGTGAGAGCATTTGGCACTTGTCAGGTGTGTTAGCATAAAAGGAAGGAGCTTGTGTATCCTTTCAAGCTCTAGAGACTGTGGCTGCTTTCAACAAGAAATTAGTAGGTTGTCCCTGGGTTTTGACATGTCAGACACAGAGACACTGACAGCTAATGAAGCTCTGAGACAATTACAGTGACTCTCCTGTGATGAAATGAAATCCACCCCTGCATTGCTGGGCACCAGTGTAATGGAAGTTGGACTATTCATAGCATATTCCCTTTTGTGCCACTACAAACACTGATCTGACAGTGCAGATAAAGAGGAAGGAGGAGGAAAATTGAATGCTTATTTCTTAGACAGACGACGTCAGAGATGCTGTATACAATCAATCAATGTAAGAGTGTTTCTTGTCTGGGCAAATATGTGATAAGCCAAGTTTCAAACTAACAGGACTGTAAATATAAATACTTGTTGCCATGCCTAAAGTAACTTGATATTTCAGCTCTCAGAAAGTGGTTCTGGATTCACAATGACTTCAGCTCTTCCATGTCTTTGAATGTGGATCTAGGTTACTTTTGAGTTAATTTTGTTACATAAACAGAACTTATTTAATTTCAATCAATACTCTGGCACTGTAGCTTTTGTGTGTGTGTATGTAGGCTATGTCTTTTCTTTATTAATCCCAATTAGAATTGTAAGCATGGACTGTACTGAAACCACTCTTCTTTGCTTCTTTGCATACATAAAATTGCTCTTATATTTCTAGGAAGTTTAATGCAAACATGGGCAGCAGGTAGCAAGACTTGCTCTGTGAGGGTGTAGCACAGCCAGTGTAGGCAATGCTGGCAAGAGATTCTATGCACTTCCTATCCAGAGACAGGATAATATAGTTCTTGTGGATAGCCAAATATAAATATACATATGGAATATAAAGCAGGATGATTCTACTATCAAGCCACAAAAGTAATTTTAAAAACCATGAGTAAATGTATGTGAAACCATCACACTTACTGCACCATCTCTATTTTGTAAATTATTACAGTAAAGTCATGGTTACAATCATTTCAGTAAGCACTCCCTTTATGGAAGTAATTTCTGGAGGTCACAGCCTGAAAGCATGTTTGTATCTGATGAAAAACATCATGCTTGGAGGTTTCTGAGACTTAAAAAACCCCTCAACCCTCCCCTCCACCCCCAAAATATCATCAAAACTTATCTTGAACAATACTATTTGTTGACTTTATTAAATAAAGCTTTTAAAAGGGATTTCTTTTTTTTTTCTATTAACTTTGAAATACATTTAAAGACTTAATTTGCTTATTCCTAATCCAAACATATACAATGGAAAGCTCTGAAGTAGTTCAAAATTGCAGGTGTGGTTTTCATGTGTCTCCCTCCCACCCATACACTTCAAATGTACTGTTAGAGCTGTGTTTAAAACTCTTGAAATCTGGAGGGGAAGGGATCCCTACAGACCCAGCTCCATTCATGGCATCAAGATCAGCACTGTAGATTCTCACATCTCCAAAGAAACATGAACTAATCCACACAGTAAGACAGGATTTACAAGACAGACTGTAACAGCGCCTAAGATAGCTGTTACTGCCTCTGTGTTGTTAATGTGTTTGCAAGATTAGTATTAATTACCCAATAAGGGATATATCTGTTTTGAGAGCGTCTAATAAGTCTGTACTTAATATTAAGCAAATCACATGAAAATGAAAGAACATATGGTATAAGCAAGAAAGTATTTAATGATTTGTATGTATTTTAGGGGTTTATAATAAATAAATCTGTCTTTGCAGGATCTATTCTAAGTATGTATTTATGTATCTATGAATAGTGATTATATAAAGGATATATTCAATACAGACATTAAAGGTTAAATAAGCAATGGAAAGGTGATATGAACTTATGATTGCCAATACACTCAAACTTAGACACCTTTGATTAGCTGTTTAGCCTTTGTATAAAGAATGGTGAGTACCTGTCTGCCCATCCAGCCCTTCCTTCCTCCAACTTTATCATCCCTGGCTAAGGATCGTGTTCTGAACCTTCTTAAGCATCCTGCTTAATATGAGAATTGCAACATTTTTCTTAGGTAGACAAGAGAGAAAAAATAACTGATAGAAGAAATCCAGTGTAAAGGAGTATAATTTCACTGCAGCCCACCAAGCAATCCTAACTTTTACCAGCTAGGACCCCAGCAAGAGACTCTAACCCCCCAGTCAGGCACCCAATAACAAACTGCCAATCCACCAACCAGCAGGAAAGACCCTGCTTCTCCTCCTCCCATTCATCACATTTGCCAGCTCCTCTCCAGCAGTGGGAGAGGGTGTGGGAGCAGGGGATGCTCAGCTTGGCTTGGCCCCGACAGAGCCAGGTGCGGGTCCTAGCGCAGGTGCGGAGCTGCTGCCAGTGCTGCCGCCTGTGACTAATCAGCCCCCACAAGGCTCATGCTTGTTTATTCCACTCAGATTCTTCCGCTCCGTATCAAAACACAACAGCCAGTGATATTAATTCATCTTCATTTTCTCAAGCAAAAAAACCAACATGGCAACTCGGGCAAATGTTTATATAAAAATGTGCTTCTTGATACCTCTGTGACTGAATTTTCCTTCAAGAATATCAGATGCCTTAACTGTACCAGGTGAAGACTTTGCATGAGTTGGTGATAGAAAAAAGGATTGCACAGTGGGTTTTTCATAACATAAATCTCCCCCAAACCCACTCCTGTAAACAGTAATAAGAACATGCAGGGCTTTTAAATTGAACAGTAAACTCAGATGTCCCATTACATTCACAGTACAGTATCCAGTTAATACATTCTTTGGGGTTTTTTTTCCCTTTGTCCCACCCACAGAGATGTTACAAATTGGATTTAAATTAAATTTCATTCTAAACACATATATTCAATCATAACAAAACAGTGACAAATTAGCTTATTCCATTTAAACTCATTGTATACTGAGGCTGAGAGTATCCTGCTCCAGCCCAGGGCCTATTTCCCTAAGGTCGGGTATTTAAAGAACTGATGCACAAATGTGTGTGTAGCTATAAGCAGGGAAATTGGTTTGATTATTACATGAAATATAAGTTTGAACTGCAGTGTGTTTTAAAGTGTGAATATGGAAAAGGATTGTTTTTATTATTGCATAAGTAAAGGGGTATAAAGGGATGGGTACAGAGTGCTGCAGAGGTAGGTGCAGCTGTTCTAGAAATGCCTACACTTACTTTTCCCTCTTTCTTAGATATAGTCTGATACAAAAAGAAACCTGACTTGTAACTTCACTTTTAACATAGTCTGTTGTAAATCCATTGAAACACCGTTCCCATTAGTCACCTTTTCTGTACAGTAATAACACATAAGGAGATTTTCTTGTTTGGTTGTGGGTTTTTTCCCATCACAGCTGGGCCCTTGCTAGTTTTAGCATTTAAAGAAAGCCAGAATGGGTCAGGTATGGATAGAAAAGAACAAATTTGATACCACTCCTGAGAGAACTTGGATAGATTCTAAATCAATCTGTCTCAGGGGGTTGAGGGGAGGGCAGAAAATCAACAGGCATGAAAAAAAGATCCTCAGTGTTACCATGGCTGAACATCAACTATGGTTAGATCAAACACTTGTGAAGCTAAGGATATTGAAACCATTATTTATAAAGAAAAAAGCAATCATTTCACAATTATGGTGGAATGTGTTTAGAAAATAAACATTCTCAATTTGCCCTAAAATTTGTTAGGTGTAAACAAACTCACTGCTTTTACCAGGTTTATGCAGTCTTTATGCACTGGGGATATTTTGGAGATAATTCAGGACTCATTGTTAGAAATTTCTGTAACAGGTAGGACTGCAATGCCCCTACCTGGGGATGTGCTTTAGCTATCTACTGGACTAGGGGAGTTAGTCACAACTGCTAACAAATAGGAAAAAAGAAACAATTAAAATTCTAATTGGTTTGGAACTTTAAATCCCATCACAGCATGCACTTTCATTCCTCTACATACTACCTAAATCCTAGCAAACCTTTTTACCTTCTCTCTGTGGGCCAGCCATGCACAAATTAGCTGCTTCCAAAATTCAAACTCCAAGTTTGACTCTGGATTTCATCCTGCCAGTTACTCAGAAGCTATGACGTTCCCCGAACATGCTTCTTCCCCACAAGAAGAGCCCAGTACCTCATGGAATTGGCTATGAAGGAACATTTCACAGAATTTCTTAGATTGGAAAAACCTCTAAGATGAGCAAGTCCAACCATTAACTCAGCACTGCCAAATCACCACAACACTATGTCCCCAAGCGCCACATCTATATGTCTTTTAAATACCCTCAGGGATGGTGACTCAAACACTTTTCTGGGGAGCCTCTTCCAGTGCTTGACAACCTTTTCAGTGAAGGATTTTTTCCTAATAGCCAACCTAAACCCCCTCTGACACAACTTAAAGCCTCCTGTCCTATTATTACTTGGGAGGAGAGACCGACCCCCAGCTCACTACATCCTCCTTTCAGACAGTTGTAGGGAGTAATGTGGTCCTTCCTCAGCCTCCTTTTCTCCAGGATAAACACCCCCAGTTCCCTCAGCTGCTCCTCATCAGCCTTGTACTCCAGACCCTTCCCCAGCTCCATTCCCTTCTCTGGACACACTGCAGCCCCACAATGTCCTCCTTCTCAAAACTGAAAACAGGATTCAAGGCTCAAAAGGATTCAAGGTATGGCCTGACCAGTGCCAGCACGGGTGGACGGTCACCGCCCTGGTCCTGTTGCCACACAATTGCTGGTACATGCCAGGTGCCATTGGCCTTCTTGGCCACCTGTGCACATCTGGCTCCTGTTCAGCTGCTCTCTACCAGCACCCCCAGGTCCTTTTTCTCTGGGCACCTTCCATCCCCTCTGCCCTGACCCTGGAGCACTGCAGGGGGTTGTTGTGTGTATAAGACACAATTTATGGTAGCTGTTAGCTGCATTTTTTCCCCACATGCTAATGGTGTGAATACCGTGAGGTTCTTTTTTTACCTTCACAGCTCTACCAGACTTACTGTGCAGGTGTAACAACTCCTGGCACTAGTAGGTTTTCCTTTACCACACGATGCAGAGCTACAGAAGTTCAGATTACACCTTCACCAATAGCTGTTTACAGCTACAGGATCTCAAAACACATTCCCCATTTTGCACAAGGTCTACTTAGCAGTGTTTGAGGCTGCACCATCTGCCCAAACAATACTTCCATATCATTGCATCCTATAAATCAGATACAACTGCAGGAAAGCAGGTGGTCATAAACTAACAGAAAAATCAGACCTATAGTGCACATATATTAGACTAGATCCACTCATCATGTTGCTCAGTGGTTGAATGCAGACAACAGGCCAATTTATTTAGGTTATCTGTGGCTGACAGGTAAGAAGCATGCATGGGGTGCTGGGAGACCGTGCACATGTTCTGGACAACAAGGCTTGCATGTTCTGACTGGTCTGACAGGGAAATACCTTTCCTCTGTCCTCACTGTTACTTGCCTGCTGGGGGGTCCCAGGAAAAAAAAACCAACCAAAGGAAGGATACCTGGGAGGAGGAACACTTATCTTAGGAAAGAGTGAAGTGAGGCTCCTGAGATAGATAATGATGCTTAGGTAGGCAAGCAACTGCAACCAGAGACAAGGGGAAGGGATGTCTCAAAGAGGTAAAGGAATTGATGTGGGTGAGAATTGAAAGTGGGGCAGAAGGGATTTCAGCGGAGTGGAAAAGGAAGAGTTGATTGTAGCATTGATAAGTTGGAATTTTCAATAGCCTGTTCACTGTTTAACAGCAGGTGTGCTGAAGAAATATCAGCCTAAGTGAGAACTCTGCCTGAGCAAGGATTCCAAGCTGAGAATTGTAGCAAGCAATGTGGTTTTTTAGTTGCCTGGGTTTTTGGGGGGATTTTTTGTTTGTTTTGGTCTTTTTTAATCATCAGGGAGCTTGAGCACCACCAGCAACATAAGAACAAGAGACAGTGGCACATCCTCTGGAATAGGAAATGGTGCCCATAGCAGAGGATTATGGTGAGCACCAGGGCACAGTCCCATGGCATCTGAGTCCAGCAAACAGAGCAGGGCAGTGACAGTAGCAGGTCTTGGTGACAGCGGAGGGAGCCACAAGTGGACAGTAGGTTGTACATCTACTTCAAATTCAGTTGAAATCCAAGTGACATTCCAAGACAGGGCTGGGGCCATGCACATCCACAATGCAGGGACTGAAGCCCCAGGGATGAACTGCAGAGGGGTTCCTGGGCCATAGACAGGCTGCCAGGGATCTGGGCAGGGCCACTGGGGGTTGTTAGTGTAGGCAGGGCCCTGATAACCATTGAGGGGTATCTATCAAATCTAGCAGCAGACACAGGTGCATCTCACTGCAGCAACAATGCCAACAGTATGTCATATCCTAACACTGAAGTAAGGCAAAGCTTAATAGGTACAAGTGACCCTCATTCCAGACCAATGGAACTGCTCTGGTGAGTGCAGGTTACACCAGTTGGAGCCAGTGAGATCCAGCCTCTCTTGATTCTGAGGTCAGATCCAGGAACATTTTAATTAAAGGACAGAAAAGGAAGCAGAATGGTATGAGTTAAAACCTACTGCCAGCAAAAGCCTCATTTTTAAAATATTTTTTAAGACTACTTAAGTATTCCTGCCCCAAGGAAGCAAATGAGATTATTCATATAAGTAAAAACTACTTACACAACCCACAGTTTGCAAGACGCTTTACCGATTATGGAGACAGATTCCTGCAACAAAGTCTTACAAAATATGCAAAGACCACTTTTTTCTACTCTCAAAATAATAAAAATCACTCACTATCCAAAATTTCAAATTGGAGGGAAGAAAGGGAAAACAGCAACAATAACCCCTCTGCTAATGATGTTGTTTAAAAAACAGTTTCATTTTAAAAACCCTATATATCATCTCTACTTTCAGTTATTAAGAGTATGATTTCAAATAGAAAGGGGCACTTGAAATAAGCACCAGGAGTTGCTTGGACACACAAAAATGTGTCTGATCATGTATTGTTTAAAATGTTAATGATAAAACTATTCCTGTTTGTCATGGCCACAAAAAACACCCTGTTTTTTGAAAGGATAAGGTCCTTTATGATGCTGATAAAGCACTCCTCTTGCAGAAACATAGGGTACCATCAATCAATAACATTTGTCTCTGGCTCCTTTCGTTGACAGTCCAATATTGCAACAGCAAATCATAATCCTGGCAAAGTAAACAGGCTCTGAGGAAAAGCAGCTATAAATTGGGCCGCTTGGATCGAATGAACTCTATCATGAAGGTCTGTTAAGCACTGAGTGTTTTACTTTCTAGCAGAACATTCAAATTGAAAAGAAATAGGTGAATTGAAAGTAAGAGGCAGAGTTAGAAACAGACAGCCAAAGTAATTTGGTTCTTCAGTTAATTAGCAGCAGATCACCCTGAAAATCACTGTTGTGCCCGGTTTTTCTTTAGCAGTTACTGATTTCAGTTTACCTCAATATTTTCACATTTATTCCTCCTCAGTTTGGTAGATTTCCTTAGGTGCTAAGCTTGATCTGAGCAGATATCATTCCATTGCTTTAATGAGCACTCAAAAGGCTGCTCCAGATTATACACAACCCGTTACGTAAAACATCTGAGCTGCACAGGTTTAGGGTGGGTTCATCGGGATTTAGCTTGGGGTGATCGTGCATCAGCCTAAATGAAACCCAAAATTTTCCCTGGCACAGAAAAAGGCAGGCAAAGAGAATCTTGCACCAAAATGCTCAACTGATACAACTTCGTCACACAGATAAGTCTGAGCTCTTTTTTTTTGACCCTTCAGTATATAAGTACTAGCCCACTTAAACAACTCCAATATTCATGAACAGATTTAATGGTGTTATCATAAGAAATCATCATTACAATTATTCCCTTCAGTACCCTGGAGCATGCTGTGTAGTGCAGTGTAAAGGTTAAGTTTTGATCTGGGTCACACATGCATCAGGCCTTGAGAAGGAACAAACTCAGGTACACTAGTATTGAGCTGTTACTTCCACCTAGGACAAGTGCACAAGCAATCTGTCAATACATGGTGGGCAGCAAGACCTTGAGCCAGGGAGGGAGCTCACCTCAGAGGTTCACTGAGGTTCACTGATGCCAACACTGTGCAAGAGGTACAGCTGAACCCCAGGACACAATCTAGACCTTGACTGTAGGTAAAATGCAATGATGAAAAGGGGCAAAGTAATTAAAAAGAGCCAGTGCAGCCACACAGACATGCTGCGTAGACACTGAGGGTGATGTTCCTCCACAGTTCTAGAGTACAGAATTCTACTGCCTGTGTACTCTCACAGATCCATGCTTGATTTTCATGTGCATTTTGGTGCACACAGGTAGTATATTCAAAATCCAATTTCAAATCACAGTTATTATTATCAATTCCAAGTAAAGTAAAAAATACTCCTGGGGACTGTGGAGATGTATTTCTGACACAGGGAGCAGGATCTAAAGTCAGATAGCTTACCTTCTGATTCAAGTCTTTACACTATTTACAATTGCTTTCCCAACTGTACAGGTGTCAGAAAAAAAAAAAAGCAAACTGAATTGTGCAGAAAAAGCAACTTTGACAGGTGTAATTTACTGAGACTGATTCATGTGACAGCATAAACAAATCATTCTTTTCAAAGTCTATATTGAAAATGGAGTAAATTGATCGTGGAGTCAAGTGCACTAGTAATTTCAGAGAGTATTGTGATTTCATTTGTAAAACTATTGCAAAGAGGGGAAAAACCTGTCTTTCAGAGCTGGCTTCAATTTTTGCACTAGTCAGAGCAATAGAAGAATATGCTGGTTAAGAGCATACTGCTACTAACAGCACTTTTCCTGTGCAATCCTGTTACTGTGTATTCAGAGAAGTAACATGAGAAATCCCCTGTGAGCTTTTGTACAAATATGCAGTGGAGATCAATAAGAAATCCTCAGAGCGAACAAAACATTCTGTATGTGTTTTCTTACTGCTTCTGTAGGGGCAGAATGTTGTGACTGACTAGAACACCAGTGTAACATGCAGTTTCTTACTGGAATTGGTTTTTATGCTTAGGAGCAATTAGAGAAATAGCATTACAAGAATGATGTTTTTTAACATGGATTCGAATTATATAATCTCTGAAGTCATTGTTTTCTTGCTCTGCAGGGGAGAGGGTGCGTTCCTGAGAGTATTGCTAACTGACAGTGCCTGAGCTTCTTATCTGGGAATGAAAATGAAGGAGATGTAAACTTTGTGAAGATAAGCAATAGCAAAACTCGTGTGTAATGTATCCAGTGAAGCTAAGGATCCTCCAGGCGGAGAAAGTGAAGCCAATGAGTTATGCTAGACAGGCAGTTACAGAGGTCTTCTGGGGTCATGTTTACTAATCTTTCTCTCTCACTCTGTCAGAGTGCGATGAAGGACCATAAAGCATGCAAAATACAAAGGTAGATAAACAGTGAATTATTCAAAAAATATCTTCATACTTTATATAAAAATAACAAAAGTTAAATCAAGAATGCATTTAACAAAAAAAAAAAAAAAAAAATTAATAGCCCAGATGCTCAGTATGCCAAGATCACAACTGGGATGTGTCTTGCAAGAACGGTTTTGCCCATTTTGCAACAAATGGATTTAATAACATGCCCCTGTTTTCTCCAATCCCTTGACTTGGTACAGCCCTTTGGCTTAAGTTCCAGTTGACCCCCTCCCCTTCCTTTTTTAAAAATATTTTCCCTTCCATACACAGAAGGTACAAAACCTATTGTTTGTATTTCCAGGGGAAAACTAATTCTGTCCCAAGAATAATCACCTCTTGTGTTCATCTTCAAGCTTCATAAGGTCAACACAAAGTAGAGAAACAGAGCATTAAATTTCTAAAATCAATAGCGTGTACATAAATTGACATTCATTACTTTACAGTGATTTCCAGTTTCTCCTTGATTGATTAAATCCAGGGGTTGAAAGTAAGTGCTTTTCCCCTGCCTGGAGAAATTCCCAATTGTCCATGCTGTGAACCTTCCATTATGAGACATGAGACAGTGGTAGCAGTACATGGTTCATTTCACACTGCCACAAAATAGACCGGTCATTCCACAATCAAAAGTAAGGAACCTGATAGAAGAGCAATGTGTCAAAAACTTGTCATAAGTGGCCCATGCTTAATGACAACTGAGAACAAGGAAATCATATCCTGAGGTTTTCATTGGCCAGATCTCACACGTGGGGAGCAGAACAGAAAAATTATCCTGTTAACTTGTTATATGTTTAAATGTGATATTGAATGGCAAATCATGTTTTTCAAACTAATAAATTTTGATTCCACATTAATTAAGGGACGATAAATATTTACAATACAATTATATTAGTTAATTTACAAAAGCAGAGGGGAAAAGCCATTTAAATAAGGGCTGCTTAAATTAATGCTAAAAAAAGAGATATTTTCTCTGCTCTAAAAATGCTGGAAAGCTAATGCTGCATTAAATGTCCTATTATTAAGGGTTCTCTGTACTAACATGATAAGTATAACAAATTAATATTTTGTATGAACTATGTTAGATCTTGAGAAATGATAATGTCAAATTCTGCAGCACAGTGGAGCTGAACCAATTAGATGAATAGATAATTTGGCCCTTCACACTAGTAACACATCATTAGTTAGAATATCTTCAAAGAAAAACATGTATCTAGGGAATACTTTGCAACTAGGTGATGCTTTTAAAATGTTTATAAAGTGGAGTTGGGGATCTGATTTCTTAAACCTCAAATACTAGGAAGGCAATTTCATAAAGTGAGGATTATAACTATATAGAGATGACAATATTGCTGGGTTTATTAACAGTTACTGAAACACATGCATGTGCATATGGTGTATGTCTGGAACATTTTTCATGGATGGGCTGATTAATGATGGGCAAAGCTTCAAAGAGTCACAAGGATTCATGTGCATTCACAAGTTTGGCTGCTTATATCTGAAGTTCTTCAACTAAGAAAGGCTAGAAATGCCACTTAAAAAGGACTTAATGTTAGATTTACAGTACATCTTGGTCTAGCACAGACTGAAAATTTCAGATTTTCCTCATTTTTGCATTTATTCTGCTGTCTGAGCACGTGGAAAACTTTACAAAAGTTTATATTAGACCCTCAAAAAGGCTTAAGTCACTTCCTCAAAGCAAAGTTTAGAGGAAATGATACACATGCCATATCACTTGACCCTGCAGGAACCTGCACGGGCAGCAAGTCAGACTGCCTTGAGTGACCTCCCCATGTCACAAATGCCAGAACAGTTTTGTTCAATGGGGATCCAGGGAGGTTTCCACCTGCATCTTATTTGGTCATGAACTTCTGTGTGGCTGCAATTTCCCTGAATTACATGTGTTACAAGAGCTGTAATAGCATCTAAGAGCAAATTCTTCCAGGTGACTCACATACAACTTGTACATTTCCATTTTTTGATCAAAAGAGACTGAAAGGCAGACATTCACTGAGCCATAGGCCATCACAGACATGTAGTGCAGCACCACTGCTGGGGACACAGGGCAGAATTCTCAGTTCCCCGAGGTTTATTTTGTCCATGCACTTCATGATCCTTCAGTGGCAAAGGAAGGATTAATGTATGAGTACAGTAGATAAATTCTTGGATGTTCTTGGATGTCTCTTCACTCCTAGGAGTATCAGGTTATTTGCTTGCCAGAACAGTCTCATTACCTTCATTTGTCTCCCACAGAGCTTGTCATGGAGTCAGGTTTCCACTGGCCATTTACAACCCATGGACTTTGCTACACTTTTCTGGAGCACCCAAGGTGAAGGGCAGAAATCAATATTATTCCTAGTGACTCAGTTACTGGGTTGTTGGAGAGGATGCTCATGAAAGCCTTCAGGAGTGTTTCCTGTGTTCATGGGCAAGTGGAGAGTTTGTGTGGAAGAAACATCTTCGGCAGAAAAGGCGGTATATGTCAATTCTGAAACCAGCCAGCTCTAAACTGTTCAAAAGTGGAAGGACGAATAAGGTTATATATACAACTCTTAGTCCACAACAGTACTTTAGGGAAAGAAAAATTAAATAAAATCAATGTTAACATAACAAGTAACCTGAAACTGCTCTCTGAAATTATTTTCCAAGGAATAATTATCATTTCAAGGTGAACTGAATGGAAAATCTGAGGCCAAAAGAGGTCTTGGACTAAACCGAGCAAGCACACCATGCTTTGTTGCACTTTCTCCTGGCTTTCTTTCTGGGAAAGGTTTTCCCACCTCCCATCTGAGTTAGGTTACTATTAGCCTTCAGCATGCAGATCCACTGTGAATACACCACAAGATGGTTGCTGTAACACCATGGGATTTGAAAGGAAAACCCAAGCACAAAGGAAAAACACAGAAAATGTAATGTGGGAATTTAGGAAAGCAGCTGTTTAATTCTGGGCCTTTTCTGCAAACAAAAAACCTCAGAAATTTGAACTTTGAGGCAAAATTATAATTTAATTTCAGTAATATTAGCTTGACTCCTTGACTCCTCTACTGTACACTGAAGGAACTGTGGCTGTGGAGTGAGTGATATGAGAGTAGAGTGATATGCCTGTGCCTGGCAGAGGGAGGGCAGCACTGATATTCCCTCTCAGCCTCACCCTCCCCAGAGCATTTACTCTGTTCCTGTTCTCAGAGCCATTTCTGTCTATTATCCTCCTGCTACAGACACTAAAGAGCGTATTTGGTAAAAAAAACAACAACAACAAAAAACAAACACCAAAAAGTTTTCCATATTTAAAGGATAATAGGACAATTTGCTGATTGAATAAACTGATTATTTTAAGGGCATTTACAAATTCATTCAAAAACCATTCACCCTATCAAAATTCCAGTTGGTGTCGGGACTTGTCCTTAGGGATATACCACTCTAAGGCTCTCAGCATTGTGCTCTCAGTGTCTTTGTTCTTGACCTGACCTAAAAAGTGTTCTCTTTATGAGTCACAGAGGATTTATTTTCTGCCTTAACTTAGCCTCAGCTTCTTTTAGATAGAAAATGACAGTTTTGCTCAGTTGTGGCAAATGACCTGCACTTTTTATGATGTAGAGGATTGTCCAGCAAGATCTATGCTGAATCTACCAGTGTAATTGAATTTAGGAGCACAGCTGCCTGGAAAACTTTACTAGAAACTTGGGAGTGGCAGTAGGTTTTGGATTTTCGTAGAGATGTTTAAGCCTAAAAGTGCAGTTTATCAGAATATTTTACAAGATACTCTTTTATTGTCCAATTAAATATTTAAAGTGTGAATTAGATCCTTAGTTCACACAAGTCCCTAAGAAATGTACAGGTTTATATTAATTTACACCAACTGAGGGTCTGGTTGTATGAAAACTCTCTCTTTTCCTCAGTTTTATATATTAATTTGTCCCTTCAATCAGCTCAGAACAAAACCCTACAGTCTATATACTGAGTTCTGTAACTTGTTAGAGATTTTTGTACATCTGCAGGGAAACATTTTATAATCTAGGCATTGAAGCTTACCGATATGTGCTTTATGGCTTATAAAAAACTCTGAAAATATGTTTCAGGGTAGTGTTTATTTGGATTTAAAATAAAACTTGTGCAGAGAGAAGGCATAAACACTATCTACTCCTACAAATTTGAATCAGTTACTTAAGAATTGTCTCTCCCAGATTACTTAAGGGGACTCTTTCCTTAAAATGATTCCTCTTTGAAATCTGAGTCTGGGTTATAGTCCTGCTTTAAGACACGGGAGCTTGGTCAGAGACAACTCCTTTCAGCAGCTCAGGGTAGGTATGGCCAAATGTACAGAGGGCCTGACCACAGTCCCTGCACTGACACCAGTGTCACTTCATGTAGAACACAGTTACTCCAGGTGTGAGCACTGTGCTCCAGAGAGACAAAGTCCTTAAGCTCGTCCTAATAAAAGACTGTAATTTTCCTTCTGCAAAGCAGAAATATAGTTTGAATTCTTTCACTGGATCAAGAAAGGCTGCTGGTTCTTGGGCCAGAACTCTTCAGCTAATGAAAGTTTCAGTGGTCTGAGGCAGTTTACATCACTGAGGAACTGGGCCTATGTTTTTCAGGCTTGTTGAAGACTGCACTCAGCCTTCGGTTTGCTGAGTGTTTTTATTAATATTTTTACTTAGTTCTTGCCCTGTAAATTTTAATTTCCAGATCTCAGGTCCTTGTAATCAAATAAAAACTTCATTATCTAAGTAGTATTGGTAAGTCTCAAAATCTGTAACCCTAATCCCACATTGTTGTAGTAGGTGATTTTAATTATTTTTCCTTTAAAATTCTGGTCACATTCAAGAGCTTGTAGTGAAAAAAAAATCCTGAAAATAAGACAATACCATCTCAGAATAATCACAAGCTAGAAGAATAGAAAATTGAAGCATATTATTTTAAAATCCTCATGAATTTTAAGCAAAGTTTCAACCTGAGATGGCTGAGCAATTGATTTTGTAGATATGGCTAGTTATTTACCTATTTTCCCATAAATAAAAGAGTTTAGACTTCTTTCAAGGCTTTACAGGCCTGTATTCTGTACACTATGTAAACAATGCAGTGCTAATACTTCTTCCCCCTCTTTCCACCTTCCCATTGGTTTTACATCCTGACATTTAAAAAAAATATGAATGTTAAAGGTTACCTACTTTCATAAGGAAGTAATTTACTCTACCATTCCAGGTAAAGGCACATCATTACCATCTGAAATATTAAATCACTGTCAATTCATACCATGTGGGAGTTTTGTAGAGCAAATGGATTTTCTCACTGATTGCCACTGTTACTTTAAAAAAAAAAAAGTGCATGTGATGAGGGGAGAATCAGCTTGGGGACCCTGCAGTGCAGTTGAGAGGGCTGACACTTCAGTCCTGCAGATACATAGTTGTTTTCTGCCACACATGTCCACCAAAAGGCAAAATATGAAGTTTAGCATGGTGGGATTGGAGCTGTGCATGTTGTCCACCCAAGTTCCTGGATAGCAGCCCAGCTGTGGCCCACCTTCCCTGTCCTTCAGCATCAGGATGTCAATGCTGCTGGACAGGGTGTAGGTAGTACACGTTACCTTCTCTGGATCCAACCCATCCTGATGGACCCACGGAGCTTCATTCTCTGTGGGGAACTAAGCATGGTTGGGCTGCTGCCCTTGGGTGTGCTGTGGAGCTTTGCCTAAATACACACTTCAGCACAGGCTTGTGCATAAACAACACGGATGATGAACAAGCTGGGACTTGAGAATCAGTTAAGATCTACATTTAAGCAGTGCTGTGGATGCCACGTACTCAGCTTGAGGATTCCATTTCACCTTGTCTGGAGCAAGAGGTGTGCACAGCTGCACAAGGGACTCCAAGGGCTCCAGAACCCACAGGCTCACTGAAATAAACAGAGGCTTTGGATTTTAAGTAGTTTCTGTTCCATAACTGCTGGACTTTTTGAGATATGCAAACCAGAGAAGCCCACAAACTTTCCATAAACAGTATGAGAAAATGACAATACTTCTCTTACCACATCTTACACATTCTGTGTATTACTGCAGAACACGGAGTCCCACTGGATGTTATTTATTTGTAAGAGTATTTTCATAGACTTCCCTGACTTAAGAAGCCTGTATGCCCAGATGCAAAAGCAAACATTGCCCTTTGTGGGTAATGTTTGCTGAACTGGGCTCTAACCAGCTGCCTGCCTCCTTTTTTGTTCTCATTTTGTTCCCTTACAAGTGTACCCAGTGTCAGACATCATCTAGTCTTTGTACGTTTCTACAAAAACCACGTAAAATCTCTTACTTGATTACCTTTGCTTAATATGATATATACCAAAGCCCTACAAAGTTTGTTAGATTTATTGTCCCTTCAAAAAAATGTTCATCAATACCCATGAGATGTTACTTTCATGTGGATTTGTGCATTGAGAAACTGATGTCTGGTAATTTAAGCATAAAGTAAATCTTCCTTAGCTAACAACATCAGAAACAATTTCCAACAAAATCTTCGAGGAAATATTCAATTCACTATACAAGGATTCATTTTTATCTCAGTATTATACCACTGATGTGCCAATAGGAGCAGAATTGTCTGCACTGATAGAACAACATGCTCTTCCCTTCTATGCTAGCCATTTGCTTTATTTTTCGTTCGTGCTCTCTGGGCAGATAAAGGCCATGATATTAAACTGTTCTGCCATCTCATCATACTTTGTTGGTTACTGTTTAAAATACAGTAGATGTAGCTTCAAAGTGATATGAGAATGTAGTCTAGTACCTTAGCACAATACACATCCCTTAGTGAAGACTATTTATTGAGGAGAAAACATTTCACACATTTGTGTGCTATCCAGAAGATGCTTTAATAAGATTATTGTATTTGCTTGTCATATTCCAGCACATATTTCCTGTACTGGAAATAGTCTTATTAAAGAGAAAGACTGTCTTTTCTATGACCAGGGTCTTTGATATTTAGAGAAAGATAAAACAAAAAGACAAACTGCTCAAGTATATCTTTGACATTCTGACACACTATTTCCTAAGCTGATGCTCTTGAGGTGAAAGCTAAGAAAAGCAGAGAATGAAATGCTTTTCCTTTTCTACTCCTTAGCCCCTTCCTAATCAGCAATAGTCAAAGATACTCCACTCCATCAAAACCAAACACAAGTCATCCCCTGTGAAGCCAACAAGAATTTTCAATTTTCCACCCTTTTAGTACAGCTGCTTTTTATGAGCGACTTCAAAGAAGACTACTCAGTGCTCAGCCATCTGGTCATATCCAAACCCCCAGATACTTTGTCTCAAAGGCTATTAGAGAATAGTTTTAAGGCAAATGAAGAAAAAATTAGGTGCAGTATTTTTTATTGTGAACTGTACTATGACATGCTGCTGTCTCACTAATTCAAGTATGTCCCCTCCTGAATTCTAAAGCAAGTTCCATCCAAGTCCTTAATTTTCCAGGATGGTGGCCACCAAGGGAATGAAGCAGAAAAAATGTGAGGATCTTCAAGGCACCATTAGCAGCTCCATTTTTTGCTCATACACATGCACATACCACCACAGGAAAAGAAATTTTTACTAGAAAAGACATTCTTTCTTATACTCAGAATGAAATCTCTTGCAAAAAATGGTCGTAGGTGTTCCACCTTGGATTAATGTTCCATTTCCTCCACTATATCTCTGCATTCACTGTTTTTATCTCCCATAGTATTCTTCTCTTTTCACAGTTTTCTCCTCATTTTCTCTTTTACCATCTTACTCATTTTTAAAACATCTTTTGCTATTGATTTTCAACCCTAATTACAACCACAACGGTGCATTTTATTTTTTCTCACACAGCAGGTGAAATTTCATCACTGACTACAGTGAACTTGCACTTATGACAAACACAACGGACTGCCAGTTGTAGCTCATTTATCAGCTGCTGCCATCAACCCATTTGAAATAAATATAAATGCATGAGTGTGAAACAAGTGAAAAATTCATAGAGCAGGTTGATAGTAACTTCCATCCTGAGCTTCACCAGTCTTTCTGTATCTTATTTTCTGTTAGCTAAGAGAAAACACTACAGTATCTCTCATGCTTCTGGCCAATCATTAGGATTTGAAAGCAAGCACCTGACAGCACCTTTTCTCATTCTTATACTTTTGTCATTTTTCACCTGTGGAGTTGGTCCTAACTTTTGCTTCAAACTGCCCTTTCTGATGAACTTTGCTTCCATATATTTCCTTTTATTTTAATGGTTTGTTTTTGTATGTGGGTTGTCTTTTTGTGCTTGGTTTGTTGTTTGTTTGGGTTTTTTTTAAGCATTAAAAAAGTAACGAGAATGGCAACATTGCTGCATAAAGGTATAGAATAACCTTTATACACAGAGAGAATTTGGAATTTTCAGAATGGAAGAGCGATAACAACGAATGGATAAGGTGGAGGGCCATAGACAAAGAACTCGCCTGTGAACAATTTTTTTCCTCACATCCCATGAATTTGTTGGTGTACCCATTAATTCAGTAGCAAGCTTAAAACAAAGAACAGAGAAGTACTTTTTCACCCAGTACAGAATCGAATTGCAGAGGCTCTTTTTCACAGACTGTTGTAGATGTAATATGTAAAGAGTGACAAAGTCACAGAGTAACTCCAGTGGCTGCTCTGAGCACAATGGTTCAAATCCTACCTCTACTCATGAGAAATGTAAACTGGCATTTGCAGGTCTGTTTCAGTCTGTCCTCACTCTTACCCTTCCTTAAGCATCAGACACTAACTACGATTCTGGTAAGAATATAAGATTAAATGGACGTTTCGTGTGACCCAGGTCTCTTCTTGTGTTAACAATAAAACTGCAATGTAAACCTTTCAATTTGACATTGTTTACTGGAGAGTGGGAGGAAGATTATTTTCCCACATTCAGCACTGGCCTTACATGATCCAGATCCACCCCCACTGCTGTACCTGGAGTCACTTGCACGTGAATCTGCCTTGTGAATTATGCCCTAAGAAGCATACACCACTTGCTTTGCAATGAAGTGTACAAATAGAAAATGTCTTTGAGGGCTGGAGTTTTTTTTGTTTTTTTGTTTGTTTTTTTTTTCCCCCTCAAGTCTGTGAGTGGATGCGTCAGTTACTTCCAGAGATCAGGCACACAGCAGAAGTGTTTCGTCTCTTAATGGTTTGGTATCTTTAGGATATGACTAAGTTTCTAATTTTTTTCTCCACCCACTTGCATAGTTCAATACAGTTAAGCAATATTGTAGAAATAGCAATGAAGATAAACGACATACTGAAAATATTTTTTTACTTTAAAACTGACAGAAATGACATATAAATGCCTGATCCCAAAGCCAGTATCACAGATCTGTTTGCCTTGGCTGCTGAAACCAAACTTTAAATAACAAAAAAGCATTAATTCTCTTTCTTGAAAACATTTAAAATGAGATTTCATGAACACCATGGCAATAAACATAATGTAGTAACAAATTACACTGTTGTCCATAATAAACTAACCTATATATTGCACTGAATGTCCCTGTGGGTATGGAGACATGACCATTCAGTAACATTGGCTGTTCCAACTGTGATCCAGTCCAGCCTCATTTCAGCAACTGTCTCTTGAAACATCTCAATACAGAAACTTTCTTCTAGAGACCCCAGTGTATGAAGAAATGAAGTTTAATCATGCTTAAGATACAATGCCTACTCTTTGAGATGTCTTTTTCTCATACTGAAATAGGTTTAAGTCAAATGCTTGTTACTGTGAACTCACAATTTTATATGCACTCCAAAGTACATTTACAAACATGAGGAACATAGAGGAAAGATTCTGGAAATGCTGTAAAAGACTACATGTTGTCTTAGATCGGCTCAGCAGAAATATATCCTATTAGCTTAATATGTATACACACATGCACAAAAACCAGTGCCTTCACAAAACATACATTTTAAGGTGCTGTGCAAGTGACTGTCTACCTAATAATAAGATAGGTTATGCAGTACCCTTATTTTATGATCACCATTTATCCTATGTTTTGCTCTGCACACTTATAGACACATGCTTCAATTAGTGTGAGACAAATGGCATAATTCCAGATCCATGAAACCTCAGAGACCTATATTGTCATGCACACACAGCATGCACTTTACTACTACCTAGGAAGCTGTATCTCTTCACCTCTTCCTCTTTTTCAAAAGAAGCCATTTCTGAATAAATGGGATAAATAAACCCCAGGCAGATACTTAGAAATCACAGCTAAAACAGGTCCTCGTTTATCTGTAGACAGTCTCAGTGAGGTGAGTGCAGAGAAAACCTGGTCTCAGACAGTGCGAGGCAGCCGAACAGTGTGCAGAGCTGCCCACTGTAGTGCTCACGCTAGGGAGAGACTCCTTCTTCCCAAAGGTTTATGAGACAAGGGTGAGAGAGACACTCCAAACTGATCAATATCAGGCAACATCTAAAACAATCACACCCCTCAGAAATGCTCTGCAGTAACTTGAGAAGCTCCAGAAGCAGTATATTCTGCACAAACTCCATCTTGCCAGGCTTCACTCCAGTCTTGGTTTGTTTTGCATTTGCATTTTGCTTTTTTCTGGGTGTTTTTGTTTCTTCCTTTGTTTGTTTTTAAAAATATGCTTATTCCACTTCTGATCTGGAGAGCAAAGTCTCCCCACAGTGCAGTGATCCTCTCCATCACCCATGTGCCTATAAACATTCTCATAACATATATGACACAGACCTACATGATGGGACATTGTCTCTTCTGTGTTCAGCAAATGAGGCCAACTACTCCTTCACTGGGGGCATGTCTGTACATGCTCAGCCTAGATCCATGTAGGAACTGTTCTGGAAAAGCAATGAATCCCTTTTATCAGTTAAAGGCAGGCTACAGATATCCCCATACCAACAGCAGCCCCACTGCAGTGACTGCCCTGTTGAGGGTTGAATTGTCCCTTTTCTTTCTGTGGAATTTTTCCCATTGTTGTGCTGAGTATTTGGGTCTACACCCATGAGCTCAGTTAACAGTTTTCTCTCGAAGGGGGCGGGGGGAGAGGGGCAACACCGGAAAAGAAGAGTGAAGGGGAGGCGGGTGCTCTCCTGCCGCTCGGGGGTGCACCGCTCGGCCCGCTCATCCACCTGGGAGGAGGAGGTTCGTCTCTCTCTCAGCTCTGCCACGCTGAGGTGGGAGCTGCTTTTCCCTGACTCTGGGATCCCGCATCCTCCTGCTCAGACATTCTCCCGCATCTCCTACCGACTTCAACACGTCCTCTTGGAGCATCAGGACTGATCCTGCCGGACCTGTGAGCGGCTTCTCCCCTCTGCCCTTTCCCCCTGTGGGACACAGACGCCATTCCCCGCGGCGCCCCCCCCCCAGCCACGTGGAGTCCATCGCCTCTCTTTTCCCTGCTCGCTGGAACATCAGAGGGGTAACCACACCACAAGAGGAGAGGGGTCCACGACCAGAACTGTTTACTGTTTACGGGGCTTCCTGCTCTGTTGCTGTTGATCTTGCCGTTATTGTTGTGTTTCTGTTTCTCTTTATATATATATCAGTAAAGGACTGTTATTCCTACCCCCATATCTCTGCCTGAGAGCTCTTTAATTTCGGAAATCACAGTAAAGGGAAGAAGGGAAAAAGGGGGGTTTATACTCTCCTTTAAAAAAGGGGGGCTCTTGTCCCTTCTAGCAGATACCTGTCTTTTCAAACCAAGACACTGCCCACAGAGCATCCTGTTCACTGTGCCCTCACAAAGAGGAGACAGTCATGCTAAAATCACTTTCAGGCTGCAGTACATTTGACAAGAGCACTTGTGAGGAGCTTAATGGCTGACATTTTGGAGCAGCAGCATCCTTAATAAGAGCAAGGGTCAAATGTGAAACCTTCAGGAGCCTCAAGCCACTGGAGACTGCATACAGCAGAACCTTGTTGTACTGCTGGATCTAGGAAGGGGCTGCTGGGTACTGCCAGGTATGACAGAAGACCTCTATGCTGCAGGAAGAACTCACTGCTCTCCATGTTAGGGCTACTACACCTAAGCTGACCAAAGAACCCAGCCCTGGATAAAAGAAATATTGAAAATTGTGAAGTTTTCAGACGTCTTTAAAGCTCACTATGATGATGATATTTACCTCATAAACAATGTGGCATGTGTTTCAATATTAAATTTGCTTGGTAAGGTGGAGAAAGGGAACAAAAACAAAGGAATGCTAAATAAAGTGATCTCTAGGAGCTGAGCACTGAATAAATCCTGTGTGTTGTCAATTAAGCGGCAGTTTTACTATTAAAGTATTTGATTTTCATAAATCTGTTGCAGCATGTCAGAGGAGAATAGGAAGAGAAAGGTTGGAGGGGAGAAGCCACAAGAAGGAAGCACGGTATTTCCCCCTGCAGAAGCCTAACATTCATTTTACAATTTATTCATTGAACAGAAGCATCTTGCCACAGCAGCCATCCACCTAATGATGACAAAGCATGGCAAGTGCAGTGATAATGGCACAGCACAGTCAGGCAAGACACCTCACATTAGCCATGGGTGGCTAATGCCACTACCCCAACACCTATACTCTGAGCTTTGCCCACTCTCTTGCTGGGTGAAAACAAGTTCCTTCAAATCTCAAGGCAAGGAATACAATAAATGAACATGTATTCAAACAGGAGGTCTGTGTTCCCTTATGGATTCCCTTAGGAATACGCTTCCTGACACACTGCAAGGTGTGTTATACAAAGAGAAAACACTGCAATTCATATAAAATAGTCAATCAGGACAGTATCATAAGTATATAATTTCATTCTCTAAAAACACCCTAAAATGACTGACATTATCCCAAGGAATTAATCTTGATGAAATTGTTCAGATTTCTTGTCACTTGTGAAGGATGCAAGTGGTTAGGTTTATTTAGCACAGAGATGGACGTGTCAAGCCATGGCACAGGGTGAGCTGGAGGGAAACATTAATGCACTAACTCTAACCTGTTTTTGTATCATGAATCTCTCTCCCCAGACCCCTCCCCCAAGTATGTAAATTGGCAGTAAATGACTGGCATTCACAAACGTGCCTCCAAGCAGTTTAGGGATAATTAGTAAAGCATGTAGACACTCTGTCCTAAGAGCCAATTGTGACAAATCCACAAAATAATGAATCTCTATCAATAGTTAATGATGTATGTCAAGAAGAGCCCAGACTTTGGGCTCTTTCCTTTTAAGCCTATGTGTTATCCCCTTGTGTTTCAGCTGGTCCAGCTGAATGTCTCCTTCCCCATGTGCCGTCCTGCTTTGAATCCCAGCCAAGATGAGTAATTGAAAACTGCCAGCCCAAATACTTCAGAAGTCTGTAATGGAATAAGATTCAACAAGTCTCTTCCCAATTTGTAAATGTGTTGGAATATATGTACTAAAAAGACTCTGATATCAAACAAGTTTAAGTATTAGTCACGTTCCTTTATGAGTGCTACAGTGGTTTTTAATGCTTCATATATTAAACCCTATTAACATTGCAAAGTTACTTCATCCCTGTGCTCCTCACACTGTTTTGCACATAGGTTTTTTTTGATATTATTTTTTTAATCATTCAGAACATTTGGTTGTTGCAGTGATGCATATGTATTGATAGTTTCAAAGTCATATTTAGAGGTCTAGGTTTGCAAAACATATTTGTATGATTTTGCTTGACACAAAAGAAAAGCAGTTTTAGAAAGAACTTGTGTTTTGTACATTTTGTTTCTAACATGGCAAGTTACATATTTTGGGTATATACATACTCATGACCCACTTTGGAGTTGCTGGAACACATTAAAATACCAAAGCAAAATGTAAACAAAACATAAACCTTTGCCATGTAAAGAGAGACCAAGAGTAACAGTTAGAATTGAGATGACAATACAATTTTACGATGAATTTTTTTAAGTCCTCCTGATTGTTTGCAACTTACTGCCTCTTGATGCCCAACCATTACTGACAGGCCATGTGCTGTTAATTGGACTGAAAAAATGACTCACTCCAAAATTCATCACTCTTAATAGCTTAGCCTCTTTGTTGTCTGCACAATTAATCTTACTATCAGAAAAGCTGAAAGAGCTAACTCTACATACTGTGCATAGTCAAATTTGATCCAAAAAATTTAACTCAAACTTCTGTGATATGGTGATCCAGATCAGTGTCAGTTTATGTCCCTTCTTAATTATTTAGAAGAACAGCTGGCAGAGTATTTGTAATACTTGATTTCTTGTCGCATATATAGGAATAATGGGTTTTAATTTTGATCTCAGAGAAAAGGCAGAATTTTAAAAGAGAATTCAGGTGATTTACTGTAATCAGTGGAAGAGCAGTGCAGCCAGCAGTGATAAAGAAGAACTTTCAAATTACCAGATTTTAACATGACAGGGTCCCTTTTTGAAGCTTTTACACCCTCTGTTTAAAAAGAATAAGGAGCCTATAAAACCTAAGCAAACGTTTCTGAGTACAGCCCCTACCTTTGTGAGAAAAGATTCGTGAATACCCATCCTTTATTTGCCTTTCTTTGTTGTCTCTGCAGACACATCACTGCAAGTCATCGAATCCTATAGAGCTATCAGAGGTAAAGAGCAGCTGAGGGTTTGAAAAGTGCCAGAGCATTAATTAGCTCAGAATTCCTGAATCTCCAGTAATACAATGAAAGTTACTCAATCACAGGATGATACGGAAAGCCTAATAGCGGCTTTATAGTTAAAGCACAGGAGTGGGAGGCAAGAAGTGCAGGTTCTATTCTTACTGCCAGAACCTGTCTGCAACCTTCAACACACCATCCGTTTTCATTGCTCATTTTCTCAGTATGCAAAGTGGGAATAATTGTGCTCACAGGACTCTTCTTAAGCTAACCTCACCTTCGTCTGAGGAGAACTTCGGGATCTTCAGGTTAGAGAAACTACTGAACTGTAAAATATTATTTAAAATATGTATTTTACTGGATGCACTTAAAATAAGTATTCCCTGTGCCAGTGATAAAGAGGAATTTTGAGTGTGGGATACCAAGTCTAGGTAATTTAACTCTTACCTTGAAATGTTGTTTGCAAAGGATTTTTCAATTCAGCAGATGACTGTAAAGCAGCAATTCAAACAGCTTTGCCCAGAATATCTATTATTAGTAAACAACTCTGCCTTACAAGATTATTTGCAAGAATTTGCATTAGGTACACTTGAGGTAGGATTCTGGAAATAGAGCTTCAAACATGTTTAAAGATAATATGTGTGCACATGAATAAACTTCTATGTTTTCTACAAACTTGCATTTCTGTTCTAACAGAAACAAAAGTAATTTCAGAAATGACATTCAATATCTGACTCACTTTTATGCTCAGTAAAGGTGACACATTGCAGAAGAACAAAGCATGGAGCTGGCCTGGCTTTGGCTATTTCCTGTTTAGTCAGAAATAGCTGTTGGAACTGTGTTTATCCCTCACATCACATCAGCAAACAGCAATCCTCCCTAAACACATCTGTCCAGTTGGTCCTGGATGTAAACAATGAAAAGTCCTGGTCTATGTGACCAATTTCAGGAAGTTTTAGGTATGAAAGCGTAGGAGAACAGTTACTGTGTCAGGACTGCTAGTAGGACTGGTGACCCTCTTCAGACTTGTTGAGGGTTGAATTTTTCCCTTTTTCTTTCCGTGGAATTTTTCCCATTGTTATGCTAAGTATTTGGGTCTACACCCATAAGCTCAGTTAACAGTTTTCTCTCGAAGAGGGGAGGAGAGGGGCAGCACCAGAAAGGAAGAGTTGGCATAAGGGGCTTGAGCTCTGGCTCGCTCTCGCTCGTCTGGCTCGGAGCAGGACGGTCTCTAGAAACTCTGCTCTGCCACCCTGACATGGGAGCTGCCTTCCCTGGCTGTGGGGTCCCCAAAACCTCCCTGCTCAGACACTCTCCCACATCTCCTGCCGACTTCAGCACATCCTTTTGGAGCATCAGGACTGACCCTGCCCTGGGACCTGTGAGCAGCTTCTCCCCTCTGCCCTTTCCCATTTGGGACACAGATGCCATATCCCTGCAGCACCCCTCCAGCCACGTGGGATCACCGAGAGCTGGCAGGCAGCATCAGAGGGGTAATCGCATCACAAAGGAAAGGTGTCCACAACCAGAACTGTTNATATACATATATATATATATATATATATATATCAGTAAAGAACTGTTATTCCTACCCCCGTATCTTTGCCTGTGAGCTCTTTAATTCCGAAAACCATAGTAAAGGGAAGGGGGGGTTTATACTCTCCTTTCATAAAAAGAGGCCCTTGTCCCTTTTAGCAGATACCTGTCTTTCAAACCAAGACAAGACTTTTCCTTTCAAATAGATGCACAGATTTTTCTTCTAAAATTGTGTTGCTTTGACTTCATTCAGTATTGTGCACTAGAGATTTTGTGCTCATCTCTGTGTTTTTTTTTCCAGGGCCTTTCTACTCATACAAATGGCAAACATTTAGTAAATATTGGTTGAAGACTTGAAACACTTTGAGAATTCAGATTGTTAGCTAAATTAAAAAGATATAGTCTGCATGCAATCATCAGTCTGACTCCAAGTAAACTGAGGCTCAAAGCAGGTCAACGT